>BGZK01002640.1:0-47338 GCA_005406025.1 Eumeta japonica
CGCCACATAATATTGGATTTATCGGCATCGATAGTCATATTGTGTTTCAATGGTTGTGTTTGAATTAAAAATAGTTTCAACTTGTATTCTAATAGTGATTTCTATTATGATGAGAGCAGAAATCTAGAAAACGATGACTAAAAGTAGTTTTCTCAAAGCACAATCAGACAATCTACTAAGAATAAATGCATTTATGATGACGTCATATTTTACATCAAATTTTTTTGAGAAACGCAGTTTTTCAATAATAACTCAAAAACGGTATATCCGATCATGTTTAAAATAAAAATATCTATTAAGAATTATCTTTCTAACTTTTTTCATATTTTTTGGACATACAGTTTAAAAAAATAAAGGGGCACAATTTATGCTGACTCGGAGAGATTATTCCTGAAAATTTTCTCTTAATCAAAAAAAATGCTTAGAAACCTTAAACTATTTTTAAAAGAACTGTCGAAATATGCGTAACACGTTGATGTACGGTGAAAAAATTTTTTAGCTTGTTATATCTATGGAGTGCCTTGGAATATTTTTTGTTATTAAACTAAGTAAGGGCTTATATAAGATATCTGTACTCAAATTTCAACACTGGTCCAAATTCCCACAATATACATGTTGAAGTCTTTGGGTAAAATGCCTGGCATGTGGACGGACGGTCATGGTGAAATAACAAGGATTCCGTTTTCGCTATTTTGGCTCGGAACCCCAAAAAATAGGTATCTATAGCAACAAAAGCTCACGTGTAAATAAAGAAATGACATTCGATGTCATTCATTGCAATATCGATTTTTAAACGACAATCAATCTGCTATATAATAACTATTTTAATTTAATTATTTTCTAATAATGATTACTTCATAGATTGTAGTTTGATCCAACTACAGATTACAACGTTAATAGTTTCATTTGCCTATGTCTATCACGATGAAGCTTGAAAACCAGCATTGGAGCTCAAAGAAAATTAACATATAGCTAGCAACTTATAGTTAGCAACTCAGCGAGTAATGAATGATGATGGTGATGATTATGAGCGAATGGATGATGAAATGAATGAAAGAAGGTTCGACCTGTCAAACTCCACCTGTATAAGAGCGGCAGTGAGCGATTCGCGCTCTCTTCTTTCTTCAAGCGTTGGACGACACGTTTAGATAGAACAGTAGCTTGTTGTAGTAATATGCGAGCCATTTTGTTTTGTTGTTTTGCTGTTGTATTGTTGTGTTGTTATATCGTGATTCCTATATATAATGTTGTTTCGTAGAAGCATATTTATGTTTATGTAAATGAAAACTCTTTTGTCAACTGTTCAATGACGTACTCCATGTCGATAATAACGTTTCCGAAGGCATCAAGTTACTGCGTGAGGTTGAAACTGGGTGAATGCTTGTAAACATTCACCCAGTTGGAATAGATTTTGTAAGTATACGTTCCTCATGACCAAAGTTGAATATTTGGGCATTATTAGTGCGAATCAGTAAGACTGGAGTCCCCAAAAGTAGAAGAGTTTATTAACATGTCTGCCCGAAGGTGAAGGAGGTTTGACAATTTCTCGTATTTTCAACAATACATAAAATATTATGCTGTTAAAATAGCTGTGTCTTCCAATTGACCAAAAGTAGTAGAATTTAATTGGGTTCGAAATAAGAAGAAGTCCGTCAAAGCCTCATTCATCACTTAACTAATGTATCCATTTTAGCCACTTATTTTCAAACTTCTGACCGAGGGTCCATAAGAACAGAACAAGTCCATACAAACACAACCTGATGAAAAACTTTGAAACAAAACTTGGTCGCATATTTCAGTAAAATGACTCTAGGAGCAGTGATAAAGTATCATTCGCGTGACTTGGAAGCGCTGGCATTTTCGACACTATCTTGTAGGAATGAGATCTGTTAACGTTACTGTCTGTAATGCTCTTCATTTGACCGCAAGCAAAGAGGACTATCTCGAGTCGCTCACTGGTACATATATTTCCAGGATTTCAATTTTACCCTTGAGTATCTCAAATGGACGATGATGTTGCATGCTGACTATTTAAGTCGCAATCCGCGAACTCAAGTAAACGAAATCTCAAAAGTCCGTAACTAGGCACAAATAACGCAAACAGCTGACAACAAGACGCAAGAATTGATACAAAAGCTCTTGGAAGGTAATTTAGATCGCGATCAAAATGTTGTATAAAATTGCTCAGTCTATTATTAATATACTCCAGTCGGACAAAAACCGAAGCACTTGTGTTATATTTTCAAGGGTCATCGACATAGCCTTCGTAAAGTATTTTACGATGAACATGAACATATCGAAATAGATATAACATTAGACCTCATCTTAAAGCAATATGTCAACAAGTGCATTGCGCATTGCTTATTATTTCTAAGAAGTGTGTTTCACGGGCTCCGATACCGACAAGGGCTATCACTTCCTTGGGAAAGCTAGACAAAATCTTCAACAGACTGACAGAGGGTGTCCATGTGCACTATTCATGTATAGATCCTATGAAGTTTACAAAATTGTCTTCGTCCTCATTGACGCTTTTTCCAAGTTTATATTGTTTTTGCCCTTTCTCCGCCAGGATGTGGTGGAATTAAGACAAATAATCACTGAGACTTCCTCATTCTTTAAAATATCGAGATTCTTCACATCACATTTGAGATGCACTATGCCAATGGCCAAGTTGAGAGGTATGCAATAACAGTCTTAAATGTTATTTGTATAGAAATTAACCACTAAGGCTCATTCAGATTTCGAATGTTATAGAAACTGTAACAAATTTCGAATGTAATAAAGTAGAAGGGCACATAATTCTGAACTTTGAATCTTATCATTAGCACAAAAGTAACTACGCCAGTAATGCAAGCATTAAATCACGAAATATGGCGGTTTTAAACTTCATACCCAACCGTGAAGCTATGCGTGAACTTTCTACAAGCAGGATCTGTCAACTAATTCTTGATAACCGCGTTGGTCAAGATAAGTAAAGTACTGACACAGAAAAGTGCCTCATGTGTTTCAATTAATCATCCTCATGTTCGTGATCAAATATTCACACTCGGAAGGGAAATTGAATCTAGGTATGAGTGGTTCATACAAAGTAGTCAATATTTTGACAAGTGGTCAGTACAAGATTGAACTTCTCAGCGGTGGCCACGCTTAAATTACACAGACGTCGGCGCAGCACATGCTGCCGCAGCATAGCGAATGGTGTCCAGATATATGCGCCGATTTCTTTTGCTTTGAGTAATCAGATTTATTTTTTGGTCTACCAATGCTTCGTTATGTTTGTGTCTGTCAAATTTTAGCCAACAACCTTAGGTTAAATAACTTATATCAAATGTTAGGTACACTATTCACTTTAACTAGAACTACATCCAGTTTAAGCATACATGGTATTGGGAGTAGAGTGAGTTAATAGATCTAGAATGATAATATAGAGTGATAGTGACAAACAAACGGAGTTACAGAGGTGTGGCTAAACTGAATCTGAAGTGAAATACCCGTGTCGGTGACTTTTCCAAAAGTCGAGTAGCCTATAGCGTATTTTTGCTAGGCAGGCGTGAACATCAATGGATGATGGCTAAACGTTTTTCATTTTTTCAACATATTTTATAGTCGGAATGCCCGTAATGTGTGTTCGCTTGACGAGAGGACGCATTGGTAATGTTATTATACAGATGGACGCGCAATATTAAGCAGTTTGGCATCATCGGCTCCTTAACTGGCAGAATATGAAGTGAAGATAGATATGTTACTGGAGAATGGTTTTCTTATTGCTTATTAACTTTTTTAGAGGTTCCTTTATAAGAATATGGATAGAAGTATTATGTGATTGGAATATTAGTTTGTAATTAGTGTTGTATGAAATAAGTGAATGATTGTGAAAGTTGTGTGAAATGACGCATGTTTTCGTTACAGGGGGACATAATTTAAGCCTATCTTTAAATTACAGACGACAAAGAAACAGATGCGCGTGTAAGAAGTCCGTCTGTTCTTCGAACATCAGCAACCTCACTACCGCCGCTGGACCTTGACGTTAACATTAGTCCGTCAACAGTAAGACCCACTTGCACAACTCATGAAGCCCAGGTCGAGGACGATCGAAGATTAAGAGAGGCCGAGTTAGTAAATCAGCGAATGAATGAAAGAAGGCTCAACCTGTCAAACCTTCCGCCTGTATATGAGCGGTAGTGACCAACTCGCGCTCTCTTCTGTCTTCGAGCGTTGGCGCAACGACACGTTTAGACAGAAGAGTAGCTTGTTATGGAAACGACAAGCCGTTTTGTTTTATCATTGAGTTATCGAAATTCCTGTTTATAATTGGTTTTTTGGAAGTATATTTTTGTATAAGTAAAAAAAAAGTATTTTAAATCTTAAACATAGTGAATGGACATCCATCAATCAATCGTTTCTAACATCCGTTAACAATTTTTTCGAACATCCATTAATCGTTTCCTGCAAGCTCGTCAGTTTCGTGTACTTAAAATTTGGCCCTTTTTTAATATTTCACCAAATCGGCCTGAATGGAATTTTCTAAGGCGACCCCAGTTGACTCTTTCATCACACAAAATTGATCTACTATATATTTGTAAATTTATTTTGTCAATTTATTTTCATTCATCCTTTCCAGATGTCTAAGCTACCATAACAACCAAAAGGTATCTAACCAATAATATATCATTCGAATTTGCGTTCGTGGACACGCACTAAAAGGAGGTACTGTTCTACATTTTATATATCTTATAAATAAAATTAAGATACAGAAGAATTTTAGGAAAAATACATAAACTTATTTATTTAGTTGTATTAACTGCATTGACTGCAACACATTATAAACGAAAATCAATAGACATAACTATGTTGATAGTTGATAATGTCAATCACGACTTAATGTATTTTTCCAATGGATGCCGGTCTTTGTGCACCATTTGGATATCAGAGTGTTGCAATAGTAAAGTTCAAAAATATATTGTACATCTTCAAAACACGCCACATTATGGGAATTTGTCGTAAACTTGTTGATTTTCTTGTGTATTTTTATGTACCGTACAACGACCTACATCGCAACGCCACACTTCGTGAAACGTCTCCATTGTCATCTTTGAATGATTCGATCAGCTTTAATTTTACCACTCACAATTTGTTAGTGGGCAAGTCACAATTTGTCTTTTTGTTATGATTGTCAACTGCCTTTTGTCAAACGAAATAAGCTCTACAAAATTTGTATGTTCACGTACTAAATTGGCTGGACAGAAGAAAAATCGAAGTGCACCGGTACAAAAGATGCTTCAGCAATTCATTTTATTGCTAAAGACTACTTTAGCGGTAAAGATGCTATTCAGACTTTGGAATGATTGAATTGGTTTTTTTTATTTATGGCAGAAAATACACTTTTAATGTACACATTTGACTATATGATCTATATAATTACATACATTACTATCTGTAAAACTGCGGTATATAATGCGTCATGATAATAAAACTTCCTAAAAATTTCTCACTCTTTTGAATAAGAAAGCATGACCTGATGTTGCTGAAGGAGAAAAAAATAAGGGAAACGCTCCGTCGACTTTTTGATGATCAATGAGTTAAACATAAAAGATAGGTAATTGATACGTCATAACTTTTTATGATATTGAGATACGATATATAAGACATTGGATATAGTATAATATTTTACATGACATGTTTTTTATAGTATAATAATTTGAGTTCCATTCTTCTTTTTAAGGACTTTTACCCCTTACAACCGTTGAACAGAGGACGTGGAATACAAATTTCTTTATAAATGTGACTTGTTTTTAAATGTCAGTTTAAAAGGAGACGGTGAAAGAGGCTTTAAATATAGAACGTTTTGACCTATATATAATTATTTTTATGTGAAAATCAATTGTATTCAAAAGCTCACTTTAAAATTTCAAAAGAAGTATTTTTGTTTGTAAATAATATTCATAGTGCTTTTTTTTCTTATGTCAGTAGGTGCAAGTCAAATAATTCGTGACTGAGGAAGGACTGGTATTTATGCGTTTCAGGAAAAATTAAACAAAGTTCCCGACGTTCACAGTATACGAATTCTGATATTTTTTATTAATTTCTTAACATATTATGACATACTATAATGGACAGAATGCTCGGCGCGCGCGTTCGGCGCACACCTTGTCGGTTCTTTCATAGTATCGTCCGGTTTACGAGCAAAGCAAGCGATGCCGAGGCCATTGTTTGCCGGGCGATGCATTGAGAAACCCGGAATATGCCTGGCATACCTGCATCTGCTTTGGAATCCTGGGAGGCTTTTACGCGCGTGCAGTAGCGCTCGTAGCGCGTTTGACATGTCTGCCGTCAAAGAGTATCATGCGAAGATGAATCGGAAAGGAATGACACGTTAATGCCTAAATCAAAAAAGTGTCGCTTCTTCTATGATACTTTGAAAAAAGCAAAGAATGGATTATTAGCAAATTTACTCTTATTACAATTATGTTGCGGCTTCGGTATTGGGAATTTTTATTAATTTGTCAATTTCATTTGCATTGTCTAATTTATAAAGTTTAAATCAGAAAACTACCAATCATTGGTAAAAAAATAGTAACTAAAATATCAAAATGATTGATTTTGGAAAATAAAAACAACAACGAATTAAACTATAAAAATGCTATACGTGTATAAATATTGGCATAGCCTTTTCATAACCTTTGTTCATATGCTTGATTGATCACTTTCTAGAGATTGGATTTGTTTGTAATAAAGAAAGCTGTTGCAAAAATTAATTGACATCGTGGTGAATTTGCCAAACATTATTGTAGAAACAAATACACGGCACAGTCACAAAAGTTATTTCTATGCATTAGTATTGCAAATTTTTAATTTATGTAGAATGATAAAACTTAAAAACCATAATTTTTTTATACATGTATGAGGGAATTGTAAAGAAAACCGTTCTCAAACTATCGTGTTTCTTATACACATCTAATTTACATTCAACTAACTTCTCTGTTTCATAATAAAACTGTTCTATTTATACTTCAATAAAAATGAATAAAGGAAAACAGAGGTTATAATTAAAAAAATTATAAATAGGTCTGTTGTAAATGTCCAATAACATAAATACTTACAGTCCTACTGTCCAGTAACTTATAAATGGTTATTCTGAAGTTACATTGACATTTTTAAAAGAATTTGTCTTGATTAAGTTGTATCAATTAAATGATAGATTATTTTCAAAATAGCTGATCTTTCTCAGAAGTATAGACTAATAAATAGTAGTCATTGAGTCATGTAATGAATTATTTATAAGTCTATGAAAATGCAATTTCGAAATGTTAATACTTTATATACACATAGTTAATGACAAGACAAGCATTTTCAATGCGATTAGATATCTGCTCATTTAACATTCTATGACGACGTTAAGCTTGGCTGCGTGCGCGCAACGCTTCGCCATTCAAGCGCGAGCCTCGCGGGCGACACACGCCTGACGCTACTCCCGCTTTAACTTGGATCACGACAACAAAAAAAAAAACAACAGGAATCGTGTTCAAAAACTTTAAGTGACGAGTGATGTGTCACCAAAATTGACGCTGTAAGCAAAAAGTTATGGTTTTGTGATAAAATGTGGCATAAGAAGATACTGAAGCTTTTCACAATCGCTGTGCTGTTGGGGACAGCAGCGGCTGATTTACATGAGAGAGGTAAGTTCTCTCACAGGTAGTGTTTCTTCGATCAATGACTGTATGAAACCTTCTAGTCACGGATATCTGAAAATATTTCCTTTGCATGAAATTGAAATACCTACCACTTAAAAATAAGGCATCGTAACCACATTTTTTATTGTATTGCTATGCTTGGAATTCTTTGAGAACCTTAAAACCTCCTCTGATCTCTTAGAATGGACGCGTGTACCTCTACATTTCTCAGCATTAGATCATGATTTACGGACGACGAATTCTGTTCTAAAAGAGGTCAATTAGGTTTTACAATTAGATGAGTCTATCAGGAGTTTTTGTAAGTTAACCTATCAGAATCAATGCATTATTAATAATAAATAAACACTACATTAAATTATTGCAAAGTTATTTTTGTTTGTAGAAAATTCAAATCATTTTGTATATTACATTGATTACTGAATTTATAATTGAGAATTTATACTTTATTGATGAAAAAATAATCTTTTAAATGCCTTAAAGTTTTACGGTACTGTATTTAATATTGATGAAGTGTTATATATATTAGCATATAAACAGTGAATACATTTCTCGTTGCTCAGGCGAATATCGAAATTTTTTATAGACATAATTTTGATGATGTTTCGAAGACTTAATTGAGACAAAAATCGTATGAAATTAAAAAAAAATGAAATACCAACTATGCAGGTCATAGCAGAGATCAATTCAACAGAGCTGGCTATTTTATCGCTACGGCAATGTCTCAGTATCGTTGCTAGAATTTTAGCAGTGGATATTAAGTGGGTACGTTGTTGAGGTCGCCGTGCGGGTCTGCCGTTTGTCTATCTCAACAATAGACTATAATTTTCGTTTAATTCTCAACTTGATTGTTTTACTAATATTATAGACATAAAATGTTTGTTTGTTTGTGATTCTTTTTCACTCTCTAATGTCTGAAAAATTGTAATGAAATTTTATATAGAGATAGACGGAAACTCGATAAATTAATTTACAAATCGTTATCGAAAGCGGAAGAACCAGCTTTAGAATCGTTCGTAAAATTTAAATCGGAGCCGAAAGCAACACTAGGATCGATAAAGGATCTATAGGAAAATCGGGATCGGGATAGAGACTATGACCCACTTCGATGGCAGGATAGACAGAGGTCGTTTTACATAAAGGACGAAAAGATTCGTTTTTGCACAGAGGCGACACCGCGGACAAAAATAGAAAACAATGTATAGTACTGACATAAACCAATGACCTGTGTATTTAAAACTTTACAAAGCATTCACTTACTAAAGTACTGTGCCTACTAAAATCGCTACGCTTATTTCGAAAGTTTGCTTGCGAATACATTTATTTGTAGTGCTTATGTATTTCCTGAAAAAACCGGCCAAGATCATATCGGATCATGCTCCATGTAGGGTTCCGAAGCCGTTACTACAAAGGAATGTGCCACAGATGAAGAACTACGTTGTTACATTTTTTTCCATGTTTCCCGTACATAATAAGTACTTTATTCACCTTAAAAAACAAGTAGGTATGTCGACTATTACTCTTAAAATAGTGCAAGCTAAACAGCACCAGCAAAAGGGCGTATCTTCATGGTTCTTACGTCCTTTTATGAGAATCGCAGCGGCGATAACTTAAAAACAGTAATTCTGACCGCGTTCAAAATAATTTTTGTCAATGTATTAATTATTAAGCGATACCTTTGTAATTCTTTCCATATTTTTTGGATACATGGTTTAAAAAATAAATGGGGGAGGGGAACATTTTATGCAATTTACGGAAAGATATTTTTCCAAAAATGTTCACTTAATCAAAAAAATTGCTAAAAATCTTAGTGTTTTAGAAGAACTTTCGAAATATGTCCCACTTTGGCATTCGCTAAAAACATTTTTTTCAAATTTGTAACATGTATGGAGTATCCCTCCTTAAAATATTTATTTTTGTTATTTAACTACTAAACTAAGTAACTGCTTATACAAGACACCTACACTATAAATTTGATCAATATATGTTTTATAGTTTTTGAGCAAAATGCGTGTGTTAAGCGGACATAACGAAACTATAAGGGTTCCGATTTCGCTATTTTGCCTCGGAACCCTAATAAAGAATAAGCAGTCATTAGGGATTGCTGAAAGAAGTGAAAGCTTAAGACTGTGAAATAACGGTGTTTATTTTTTGGGGTTTTAAAATAAATTGTTACAAAAAATAAAATTACTCAATTTGTAAATTATTTTTTATAACGTTAGACTGATGTTAACATTTATTGACATTCCGAGCAACAATCATTTGCATTTTTATATAGTTTATTTATCAATCAGAATACCTGATGGGCTGCGCAAACCGAGAAAAACGGAAATAAAATTAATTGTGTGTACTTATTAAAATTTGAATTGCAAAATTCAACCCTTTTTAATACTAAATTAAAGAAACATCATTTTCATATATTAGAATGTCGATGACGCGAAATTTCAAGATTTTACCCACCCGAAAATCGATCAACGCGTTTAAATTTTGAGGTCGTCACTATAAAAAAATAGAACTAAAAGAAACCTTACTCATACATTCTTAATGCCCATTTCGTCACAGTATTTATTCTACCATTTTTAATATACATATTTTATGAATTTTAACAAATGATTAAAGTGTAATCACAATGCACATAAATAATATCAACTATGATGAATACAGTCCACAATGACATGAGTACTTATTACTGTTTATATGCATACGCATAAATCGTATTATATGAAATCTCATTTACTTATATCTGGACAAACGGTCAGTCCACACCATCGACGCGATATAATCATATTGTAATAAACAAAATAGTGGACTGCAACGATAAAAAATATATTACAGAAAATAATATATAAGTTATCGTAATGAAACTAGAAATATAAAAATCAAATTTATCTGTTGAATTTTGTAACACAATAAAAAATTCTCCAAAGATGGCGTCATATTTAGCTATCTCATTTTTGAATTATTTCTTCTCATAATGTAATAATCCTGATGCATTGTAATAATTAACGGCATAACTGAAGTGATTACAGATTTTAATATATTATTGCAATTAATATTAATATTCTGATTTTATAATTAAAGTCTTTCTTTCACAGATAAAAAAATGACAATGTTAAGTACTCATTATTGAATTAGATTATTGTATTTTGCCGGTTTTCTCAAGAAATGTTCTCAGTTCACGTGCAAGTTTTTCGTACATAAACCCATTATAAAAAACAGTTACAAAGAAAGACGTTATTAGTATTTATTCTTATTCTAAATAATGCTTACAATCAATGTTCATAACGAAATCACAAGAAAAATTTCATCTCAGACACAACGCAGATTTCATACATAAGTTATCAATACATAAGCTTATTAAGCTCGATACTGTATTCTGTTACAGTTCTGAAGACAAAACAATGCCATAAAAATATATCCAACATATGCAATTGTTGATTATTCTAGTATGTAAATGTTTTGTATGATCTTCATGTATACAAACTTGTAATCATACAAAATGGTATGCAATTACATGCAAAATATGAAGAACGAAATACCACTGACTGACGGACTGACTCATCACGAGATCTCCATAACTATAGGTACGATTGACTTGAACTTCGGCACAGTTACTCTTATCGGGGCACGGACGCTCACTAAGAACGTTTTTTTATGCAAATCCTATCCATAAACAATTTGTCATCATATTATGTCTACGCGGGAGGGACCGCGGGGAGTTAACAACAAGGATAGGGTAGTATATGTATGACATACAAAGCCCACATAAAAATGCGAGAAAATCTCACAAGTTGTCAAACAATGCTTTAGGTTTTCCTTCGGTTTTGAAATGTTGTCTTATCATTAAAGCCTATCTCGTAAGTCGAAAGCGAACCTTCTGGTCCATTGAACGCGATTATTTTATTCTGGTCGCGTCCGCGAATCAAAGTTAAGGTCATGCCGTGTATATGAAATGACTATTTCGCGCTGTGCACTGCAAATAAAATTTTACGTAAATCTTGATCGATATCTGTTGGACGTGCTTAAACTTTATTTTTTTATGTCATATAACCGCCATTATTCAAAATTTATTGTTATAGCAATCAAAATATGGCTTTTTATCAAATAGTATAAAACACCTTCGGGATGATATTCAAAAAAATACAATGTTGATTTTTTATTCGAAAATAAAATTAGATATGTTTGTAACAAAAATGAAAATACATTAGATTTTACTTTTGACGAAGATAGCAAAATAATGAGCAGTCACATTTCTATTAATTCGAAAAAATCCGAGATTCTCTTGAATTGATGAAACAAACAGTCAAGACAAACAGACGCAATATTTCGTACCTTTCAATGAAAAAACGCTGACAGACGTCGACAAACAACTCGAGTGGGACGATGACAAAATGTAGTAAAACATTTGCTTCGATTAGCGACTGACCGCCGCATCGCTCGTGTGGACACTACGAATGTTCAGTTCTGATCTGACGCGAGTCTCGATTTCATTCGATCTTCAACTCGATACGTTCTTCATCCCCGTCGCCATCCTATTCTCCGTCTCGGTAAAAGGCATTTCCGATTGAAATGAAAAGCAGAGTAAATCTTGGAATATCAAATACATAGTTTGGATATGATAATTTTGCAACAATGGCCTGTATTTTTTTTTTCATTTTCTTATTCCTATCCTTTTTAAAACAACGTCTGTTGCTAAGACACAATTTGATGTGATTTATTTTCACATTCCTTATCATAGCACTGATTCTGTGCCATGCTTTGTGTCGTAATATTTTGTACGAATTCGAAAAAGATATTTTACAAACTGATCCACCTGTGGATACAAAATAAATACGTTATTGTAATATTTACATCATCATATTTATGATTCACTATAAGCATAATATATATTTTTTTTCACATTGTTTTGACCTTTAATTTTGGAGAGATTATGCCGATTTACTCTATTTTAAGCCAAACTAGCGGTCACCCACCCCGCTTCGCTAGGCGTAAATCTAAATTTAGCATTTTTTTTTTTTGTTATTCAAATGCGCCACCAGTTTCGCTCCCGAGGACATAGATTACAATGAATTCCTTAATCTTCTACCTCAGCTGATTTTACCATAAATTTTGATCGCGATCACGCGGTGTGCGTTCGGTCCCCGTCCCGCTCTCGATCACAATACAGATCTCGACAACGATCTTTGTCGTGCCTTGGACATTAATGACGGTGATAACAAACTGCTATTTATACAGCGACGGACATCCAAACAAACATAATATTATGGGAATTTGGTCAGTCCCATACAGGTGTATCTGTATGGGACTGGCTGAATGAAAATGGACTGAATCATTAATGTTTCATTAGATTGCGTTACAAAGAAAACCATTTTCATTATACAGATATATATATTAGCCGTCACCCATCCGTTTGGCTGAGCGTTCTAATATTCAGTAATAATTGGTTTTTTTTATGATTCAGATATGTCCGAGGTTTCCCTCGCTTGTGCATACAATGAATACCTGCAATTTTAATGCATTTTAATATTAGCCATTCTCGCTTTCAATTCTGCTCCCGATCACGGTCCTGTTAGCGATATCAATTCTGAATCTATTGTCAGGTCCGATCCTGGTCGTTGATGTCAATTTTTTTAACGTAGTTGTTAGTAATGTCCCAATTACAATTCATCCAGTCGTCAAGGTTAGGAAAACGTCCTCACAAACGTAATTTTATACTTTTGACAGACATTGAAAATGTGCCTTTTGACAAACAAAAAAAATTGTATATAAGACATCGGACTACCGCCATAGAACGGTTTGAACCTAATCTAACCTAACCATGTGCTGTCTTAACTTCCTGTTAAAATTGCCGAAATAACAAACACTTAAAATAACATAACTGAATGGAAATTTACTAGAGATAAGTCATGATGTATAATTATATACTCTTTGTCACTGAGAAAAAAGAAACAAATCATATGATCTATGAAAATTTAGCACAGCTCACTTACTTTAGTTTTCATTATATAATTAGAGATTGCGATGCATATGAAAATGTATGACAAATAGGATTTTCTTCAAAACATTTTTTTCTTTATTTTACATGTTTTTAATTAATTAATCTGCTGTTCGGGCCGAACACTAATCCAACACATCAAAAATCATAAAAATCTGCTCAGCCATTCTTGAGTTATAAATGGCGTAAATAACACAAATTTATTTTACATATATAGATATTCCATTCAATTTGATCAACTAGGAATGTAAATCATTTCTATGCAAAGTAGCTATCAGTTGCACTTTAATGTAACTAAAAAAGAAATTATTTTTCTGATGAAGCTCATTATTAAGTAACAGAATATTATAAAAGACGCATTCAACTTTCAATTGTCCTGACATAAAAGCTCATCTAATAGATAACGATAAGATTATATTTTCTTTGTATAATACTAATCAAGCGGCGATGGCCGAGAGTTGAAGAGCGTTCCTTTCGGATCAGAATGTATTGTGTACACTCGATTCCCGGTCGCGGGCGAATTACTTTTTAACTTAACTCAAAGGTCCCTGTGCTTAAGGGAACACGTTAAGCAAACGGTTGCCGACACCGACCCGAGCGGTGGCGTGATAAATGTCCGTCACAACGATGTCATAATAACGGTTATTCTATCGATGTTGAATTAAGCAATACTGAAAACATTTCAATAACTTTTTAAACTGTCTCAATTACTTTGAAGAAACATATCAGTAAGCAATATTTCGACGAGTCACGTCGAGCGCTTTTTTTTTAATCAAAATCGAGAAAACAAGCTGTGATCTATGCGACAACAAGAGACGAAAACGGCAACAAAGCACCGGGAACTTCGATTTCGAATTTGAGATTAATTAACGATTGCAATTATAGCTTCGTCTCTGCAGTTATAATCGTTACTTAAAATTTAAAATTAAACATTTTAGAAAATGCAAAAATTGTTTATAAAAAATGTTCTCGAATGTACTCTTACATTTCGTCGTGTTTTCGTACACGAACGACTCGTTCTAGGAACTTCGTAGCTAACGTTGTGAGCGTAACGAACGCGCTGCGATATCGACGTGCACCGCCGCGGTGGATGTTGACAAAATAAACCTACTTGTTGCACATTGTTTGAATCGATTCATTGATCGATTATACCCTCGCCGCCGTCGCCACGTTTGGCAAAATAATCGATTTCGAAGTACGGAAAAAAATCGATTAATCGAAACATACTAAAAAGAAAGCTATAGTAACTATCGAATAAGAATTAATTTTTTATGTCTTGTTGAAAATCTTTAACGGAGCTGAAGCGCTTGCTATGTTTTTGCCTTTGGTTTTACTCTTTGTCTATAACCGATTTTTAATTAGTTTTTTTTTGTGCTAAAAATCAATACTGTAATGTTTAGTTTTTTATGAGTTGAATATGATAATTCAAAAATGGCATAATGTCGATTGTGAATAAGAAATTTATTAAAGGAGAAAAACGCAAGAATTTAGGTATGATAAAGAACATCAAGATAAAGGCAGAGTTGAAGATGTGGCAACAGAAATAAGAATAACAAAACAAAAAAAGAAAGTACTCTTTTTTATTTCTTTAGTTTACGCATATTGCTAAAAATATATTTTTTATGAAGTCACGTAAAAAACATATCCTATATACTGGTGAATTATATAACAATAACAAAATAATTTTTGACTATAAACCGCGTGGTGTTATTTGAAAAATCCTTCATAAATTGACTTATTCTTACAAATATGAGTAGGTATGTTTGGAAAATGATAAACACAATAATATGTATAGTTATATTAGTAACTGACGAAAGCCAGTCAAGTGCTTATATGACACGCATATGAAAACGTTCCGTAACCGTAAAACCGCAAAATGCATAAACATTACGTCCTGTCTGCACCGCAATTATCAAAATTAAGGCAATATACCGATTTTATGTAGATTTATATATTTATTAACTATTTATTGAAGCCTTAGAGGTTGCTACCTTGAAAGTAGCTGGCCCAGAATGATTACGTATAGCGAAGGACAGATACAAGTAGAAAGCCTAAATTAATTACTCTTTTATCTCTTTTACTTTCAGAAATAATTGTTTGTTAATTAAAATAACAGCAATAAAGGCTTATTATTATTATTATATCGAAACCTATTATGAAGTACATAATTTGAATTCGATTATATTTTTATGGCAATCTGTAATTGTAAATTTCGCAATAGTGGTTTCATATAATATTCCGCTTACTGAAATTACTTTTGGTTCATACGATGGCATGTTTATTTTTAATTCTATTTAGGTAACTTTTAACGCAAATTATTAATAATAATATATAGACAGTTATATAAGTAATTGATATTTTGCCTTAAGACAAATTAAGGTTTTGCTCCTGATGAAACTTCATTCTAAATTATTTAAATAATGCCTCTATATTTATACATATTACGCAATAAAACACACGTACATATTATACAATAGAACAGTGTTTGCATTTTACAGAATTTGGATAATTTAATGCGGTATAGAGAGTGTAATAGAATACAATAAGACTATTCTTAAAAACTTTGCCTTTTTGTTTGTCTGTTTAAACACGCTTGTTTTTAACACTATTATATTAAATTTCATCAAGTTTCACAGGTAACTTTAGCATAGCTTGCGGTAATATATGGACTTTATTACATTAAAATCGGTTTCCAAAAATTGGTTGATTCTTGAAAATAAATTTCACAAGTACCTACGAATTTGCGTCTAGCCCATTACAGTTCTCATTAAACATACAAGATAAAAGCTATATTTGAGTTTTTGGTTTTGTAGTTAGAAAATATGTAGGAGAATATACCTCACCCAGCGTAACCGGTGAAATTATTTGACTTCATTCAACAAATATTTTTATATAATTTTTGTGTAATATCTGTCTTTGAATAACGTAACAATATAATTCAAAAAGATAATATTCCAGGCATCTGTGTACTAAATTCCGTTTGAATATGGGTAGGTATATGAAAATTCTGCTATGGTGTAATCGAGAGGGACGCATTGATACCTACTTCAAGAACTCTTATGCGACTTCAGACACATACAACGTTATCGCTCATTGTTCACATTTTAAATGCGCCATAATTCACTGCTCGTTAATAAAAAGGAACAAACGACTGGCATCCATCAAAGAAATCAATGCAAATCACTACAATACGCTACTAGTCATAATGAAGTAATAATTAATAAACTAGAGCAAGATAAAAAAACATGAATCTAAAAAAAAAATTGTTACCATCAATTCACCCTTAACGGTAATTCAAAAACATTCTATTCTAAACTATATACATGAATGTTTATATTTTTACACGTTATACAACGGACTAACAGGTATTAAAACGGGGAGGGAGACTATTAGCGCATGTTCGATATCCAGCTCAGACCATAACATCTCGATTTTTAACCGCACTCTTAGAAACATCATCGAAATTCTTCGAAACGAAGTGCAAACTTTATTGCCACTGACATGCTCCACTTACGCGGACACGCAAGGCGATTATGTCACCGCGACATCGATAAGCCACCGGCGCGTGGACGGACTAACGCGCGAATGTTACCAACGCGCTTAACGAAGTCATGATGTACTAATTAGCAATACAGATTCTAGTCTATGCGCGTGCCCGTCTATGGCTGTACACGATAGCGGACTCGGTGCACTTTTCGTTGTGGTCGTTTCTGCAGAATTCAAATTGCGTGTCGCATCGGCGATGTGGAAATTTGCTTGGTAATAATTTGGCTGGAATTGATACATCTGAAATGCAGACTTCCGAGTATCTGTCACATGTTATCGCATCGTAGATTTATACCCTTCGATGTGATTCATAGATTGACATCCATGATGCTGTGAATTGAAACCGCTATAATATTAGAATTTGCTGTGCATCTTGTAATCATAAAAGAAAATTAAGTGTATTTTAGTTTAAAACACATGGATGTTCGTTAGATCTCTAGTTCACTCGATCTGTGTTGGTGTATAATAATTATAATGTTTCTCTTCATCATAATAATGATGTAAATTTACTGATGAAACATTTCGATTTGTTTTTAACTCTACATGAACGAACCTAACTGATATCTCTTCACGACGAACTTCATGGTCATATAGGTTTTCTGTTATTGCGATAACGTAACAAATGTTAACGGTGAAAAATACAATTTCAAGTAAACGATAAACAAAACCGTTTCTGAGTAAAAAAATAAATTAAGATTTCAAAATCTTCAGTGAGGTTTTCGAGGATTAGTTCGATATGTAAAGATTGCATTCAACATTAAAAGTTATCCCAGTTTGTACCTCAAAATCCTACTTACCGTCGGTTTTACAACTTTGAGGATCAAAGTAGAACTACAGGATCCACAACTGATCTTCAAAACCTAAAGATATTTTAAAAATTAATTTGTACGGATTTAAACCTCGAAATCCTCATATGACGTAATTTTCTATAAAAAAAATTATAAGTTAAATATGTAAAATGTAGTTCTCATATAATCTGGTTCCTCATAAATAAAATTGAATTTTTTTTCATTAGAGCAAAAATTTTCTAAGTCCGCAATACTACTTTTCACTTCATGAGAGTTTTAAGGATGTAGTTAGAATTTTAAATCAACGGGTGATTCTTGTTTCAACCTCAAAATCTTCAATGAGGATTTTGAGTGTTATAGTAGAGTTACTTTTAATGCGGCAAATAAATCATCAAAGGAATTGAGGTTTCTGAGGTCAAAATTAGAATTTGTTTTTGACTCGGGTACGTATTGGGCGCAGAACAGCTACACATGTTTTTTAATCGTTCACATCGACCGAGTCTCGTTCGCTGTCACCGCCGACATGTGGGCACTGTTCCGTACCTGACCGTTCGTTGGGTGCGCAGGCGCAAGACGCGCAATACGCCATGTTACGCGTTTCATTTATAAACCTCATAATTTTTGATTAATAAGGACTTTAAATAAAGACTATCACAGACGTTGCTGTAATATGTACGTATTAATATATATTGTAAGAAGCCACATTACGATGTATTATCTCTAGTCATTGTCAAATGCACACGCATCTATTAATATCTCTTCTCATCGAACTATACTTCATTTATATTGATCCATTTATAGCTGCGTTTGCGACGGACTTTAGATTTTAGAAACCAATTTTACTTAGAATTGGGTCCCATTTTCATTTTGATTTTCCCCGTAAAACAGTGGACGCAATATATATTTTCGCACGATATTTTGTATATGATGTTACTAGATTTCTGCTCTTGCTTGCAAGTATTTAATGCTAATGATTTCTTAATTAGGTACCTGTTGGTTATCGCCAGTAGCTTATAATTACTTTCTAGTTTTTATAGCTTATTAAAAAAATTAACATGAAACATCCTGTCTAATAAAAACCGGCCAAGTGCGAATAGGGCTCGTACCCTGAGGGTTCTGTGCAAACTTAATTACTTGTTTAGACATTTCATCCATTAAGAGTCTCAATGGTTTCAATGCCGACACCAGTAATGCTTAAAAATTTTCCTGTGGGGATATCTACAGAATTGTAGCAATAGAATAGATAGCATACAATAGATTGCAACAGAATTGTACAACTATACTATTTTTTCGAATTTGTAGGGCATCATATCGCATTAGACGAAAGCAATACTAATTTTTGCCCACGCCTTTGTCCACATCACGTGTAGACAGGATGTTAGATATTATAGAACTGATTAATAAAAAATCGACGAGCCGCGAGTCGCCACACCAGAGAACATTGTCCGCTCTATAATTTTGTTTTTCAAGCAAGACGTGCCTAGGAAGTTCGTTCACTGAACGCTGGATGGGAGGCGTAAAGTTGACTATATCTAAAACAATCTCTGTAATATATCTCATTATACACCGGACGAGGTATATAGACATATTAATTATTTATATATACTTTCATCGCTTTAATGGAAAAACAACTAACAAAGTTTATTGTTTGCACTGTCAAAAGATAAATATTATTTTAGTGCGAAGTAATGAAATATATTATAGTGCATAAATATTTTTAAATCTCTGTACTTGAGTGCAATTGTCTGTCATTATTAATACTGGTATTTCTCTAAGTAAAAATGAAATCGCAACCATATCTTGCGCAAAGTCTGTCCAGAGTACCTTAAATCGTCAGACCTGGATGTCACCTCCGCATTGGCGACAACAGTCATTACCAACCCACAACTTGCACTGGATCATTTTGGAGCGCTTGAGGTCTGAAGATCACTCGGAGATAGGTCTAAAGAGTTGTGTTCCTGCAGTGACAAGAGAACCTGATGCCAATGATTCGTTTCGTGAGTACAAAATTGATTTACATAAAAAATTGTAACATTTAAAAAAAAGGCTTATGGTCTGATTAATGGCGGAAACCTATTATTGTGTTAATAGATATTTTTGAAAAGATGGTACCACCTGGGTATTCAACGTAATAGAATCAAATATGTCCTTTGCGAGTTCTTCTTCTTGCATTACTATACCGGCGCCAATTTTATTTTGTTTCGAGAAGAGTGTGTAATGCCTTATACTGGATTGTATTTTTTTTTTGTCTACAATGCAACGAAATGTTATAAGCCAACAAGCTAAAATATATTTCAAAATTAAACAAAAAGGTTTTGAAAATATGTTGAAGCCCTGAAAAGATTTTAATACTGTTTCAATTTATCATTTTTATATACAACTGCGCATTCGTGTCTTTCATATGTCATGATACCTGGCGTTATCATTACATGTGATAAAACATATCATGACATATGGTAAAACGGTAAATCTAGAGCTGGTATTCTGACCATTCGTTTTAATCTATACATTAGGAATAGAATAAATGTATAAGTATGTTTGCTTAGATGTTACGCGCTGTTGCCTTGACTGTTCGTAATCAAATTTTGCATAGAGGTAGATTATGTCCTCAAATAAGATATAGCTTTTATTTAAAACAAAATGTATAAGTACCATTAAAAATGGCTATTTAGTATCAGTGCCCAAGGGAATTCCGAGATCGGTAACAAAACCGGCATTACGAACGGGCTGGAACCGGACAGTAAATCAAAATTGACAACGAGATCGGCCCATGTAAAATATGGAAGAATTCATTGTACGTCCACACGAGTGAACCATAGGCCTGACTCAAAAGAACAATGATAGTTAAATTTTAATTAACGCCCGTTGAAGGGGGTCGGTAACGGCTAGTGTTTATGAATATATTTTCGTATGTGTCAAAACTCAAGCGCGTCTTAATTCTGAGAAGGACAATAATAAGCGGCCTTAAGAAGTAATGCGTTTTGTATTCTTAAAGTTGTTGTTTTGGAAGTTTAAAAAAATATGTTGAACAATTGGACATTGTGTGAGAATGTAATTTAAGATTATTAAAGTATGATAAGAAATTCGTAGTTCGAAGTCATAAAACTAATTTGATTTGAGTTTACTTATTCAGAATCGACTTTTAGCTCGAAGTATGCAAATTAGATCGGAGGCGAAATCTCGTGTTAACAAAAAGTGAAGTCGTTATGATGTTCCTTCGCGCAACACCTTTGCGCATTTTAAATTGAGTACGCGATTTCATTGTCATTGTTGTATTATAGATCTTTTATTTTTGTCATATTTTAACAGATGAGTTAAACTTTTTGTATACACGATGTTATGGCCACTGTTACCAACCTTTGTTTATTATTTATTATTGAGTTTCAAAACTGTATATAGGTATTATGTAACAAGTTTTATGAAATACATTTTATCAAATCCATATGAATAAATACGAATATAAAAGTATACATATATGCTTTCAGTATAATGAACTCCGCTTGTCTGGATTACATAGGTAACTATAAAGTTTTTTTTATATAAATAAGTAAAAATTTACTTAAAAATGAATAAAATTATAGTATGCTAATATAATATGTAGTTATTATTATTATTACTAGTAGTAGCACAGATTGCTATTCAAATTTATTGTAAGTGATTCATTGAAGGTGGTTCACACAGTGGGCGCAACACTACCGATAAGAAAAATCACGATAGTATGTGTCGGTGGGTAAGGCGTCTCGTGTTTCTCAGTAGTGTTATTTTAATCAACACGGTCACCTTTATTTAACATTATGTTGATAGGTACCCACAGACAATGTCAAATATTTTCATTGTAATTTTATATATTGTTAGTAATAGCGGCATATATTTTTTTGTTGTTCGGAACAAAAAATTTAGCGTTCCAAGAATATAGATATTAATTTTTTCTACATTGTTAATAAATTTGTGATTTATGTACCAATCCTTAAAAACCGTCGACACTTATGGCGTCCACCTGATCACAGAGCGAGTATATCATATAAATTAAACAAATGTAGTGTTTGATATTAAAATTGCCGTTTTGGCATATCCATCGAGTGCCCCACCTCGATCAACGATTTGCAAATTTTATGTAGCATTTTATGGGGAAAAAAAGCATGCGAGTCACTGGAGAACAGATGATCACCGGTGCCCATGTACGACTGCAACCAGAGGAGCACTAGTACGTTGCTGGCCTTTTTTCCTAAAAGGTCGGCAAACGCACTAGTGACTCCTATTATCCATCCATCAAATATTCTATTCTCTCGTAGTATAGGATCGTTGATGGAGGAGAAAAGGGACAATCGGAACTTTTAGAAAGGAATAGTACGCAGGAGGAGTAAGCCACCAGAACTTTCACTCACAGAACAAAAGACAACTGTAAAAGCTACTAATTCCCGTTTGTATCCTGTAGGAATGTGGTATCATACAAGTAAAACCAGCCCGCCAGCTAGCAGTTTTTGTGCTACAACCAAGTTAACCACAATATGGTTCTAATACAGCGCACTGCTCTAACAAAACAAATTAAGTATGTGTCAAATATACAGTAGGTGTTCATTATTATTATCGCAATAAATTCTTGTCTTTAACAAATTCAAAGCAATACATATTGTAAAAATACGAACTGTCATAAAATCTCTTAAATCTTTGATCTTTTACACAATTTTCATTTAAAAATAGATAAGAACTTGCGTATCCTTATTTTGTTAGTATTTTAACCAAATATATTCATAAATACAGGAAACAGAATTGTAAGTAATTGCTTATTAATGTAATTCTGCCTCAATAAAATTATATTTATAATTGCTATAAAATGTAAATAAAATAAAAGGGCAGTATAAACAGGCAAGTTTTTAAGATTAATAGTCGATCGGTGTATCGCATTTATTTTTTAATATTTGACTCAAACCACTGTAATCAGAGTGTTAAAATGTCAAAAAATATTAAAATAAAGTATTTATTTCACATTAAAGCATAACCTTTGAGAGAAGATAAAGGATTTAGTGGCACAACTCTTTAGCAATATGATACAAATTTTTATACAATTAATAATATATAAAGTTGTCATCTGTAAACATAAAATCGACCAGAAACCGTTGAAGAGAGATATTTTAATGGCAAATATTTAGATTTATCAGTCTTAACCGCAACGTGATATGCACATCCATATAATATTTTATTGTGCTAATTTTCATATTCAATTTCATATTCAAGATATTTCAATGAAATCACTCACGACACACAGAGAGATAGATAGGCATTAATATTAGCTCTCTGAGGTTTAATTTTATTTTGGATACTTTGGATAATATTGGAATTACCACACATCGTGTAACTTTTGTCAGTTCCATTAAAATGAATTTTATCTTGGTTAAAGCCATTTCATAGCCTTAATACTAAAAACAAAGACTACAAATTACGCACAAACCCACTATAGCGGATGAGCTCGGAACGCACCCTTTGTCTGATCTCCGCACATGGCGCTATGGTGCTCTTCCGTAATGGGAAACTTCGTTGCTGTGGGGTTTTAGTCGCAACATGGGAACCCTGTAAAACTTAACACTTGCGCACGTTCAAGCTATAATTCAACTCAAGGGAACAGCAACGCTTCCCTTTGTGGAAACGGAGTCGAGCTTTGTTCCTATTGGAAATAGGTAGTAACGGGATTTTGTTCCGGAATAACCACATTTTAAAATTTGTATGTATAAACTGCTGGTTTCATAATAAACATTAGTAAAATTATATCAATCTCTCTTTTAATCATTGCCTATTTGTTCTATAACAATTTCTTTATTGTTTTTTATTTAATAAAATTTCCCTATTTCCTTTCCTATAGTTCAGTCAGTTTACGTTGTACTTCGATCGTCAACATTGTCCCGTTTACGAAGCGTGATTTTTTATATTTACGTACTCGGTTTTACTAATGAAAATTGAATACATCTTTATGTTACCCGTTATTTTGTAAGAGTGAAATTTGTTTTTCGAAATAAACAAATTTTCGTTAGCCAATATCAATAGAATAAAACCATATATTGCTTCAAGCTATACTTTTACTACCTGTGAAAACCTATATAAATTCATCTGGTAATTTTAAAGATTAGTGTATTCAAACAGACAAAGTTTTGAAAATAATCTCTTAATGTTTTCTGTTATACTTCATACATCATCCGCTATCAGTGTTTGCCAAATATTTCTAATGAACAGGTACGTCAGTTCTTCTATTTTACTATATGTAAAGTAGATAAATATTATAGTCATTCACTGTTTCATAAGAGATTTACAAAACTATATTTGCGAATTTGAAATTTGGAATAAATATTCGTTTTATTACACTGAGATTCACTGACAACGTGTTTTATGAGCCCCCTATCCAAAGCCATTTTATATCTTCCCATAAGTTTTAAAAATTAAATAAAGTCTAATTCAGCTTTTAGTTCAACACACTTTATAGAATTATGGCAAGAATTTTCTTCGTGAAATTATTCGTTAAGATGGATGGCTTATAAAAATTAACTTCAAAGGGAAATGATTGACTAAAATAAATCCTCCAGAAACTAGTGTTATGGAGAGTTGGAAACAGATGTATTTCCTTTTAGGGACTTGTGGTCTAAAATTTTAAAATGAGCAGTGATGTCCTTGATGCATTTATTCTTGTAAGATACAGCAAAGTAAGTATATACATTTTTACCCAACCACGGCAAAGTGATAGGAGAGCACTAAATTTAACATTGTGTACATTTTATATTATAAATGTAACAGTTTGTTACAATGGCATTTGCATATTATACATTACAGATACAATATGGCTTATATCATATGTGGGCAACAACCGACCCGCGGGCCGCATCCGGCCCGCTGTGATTGATCCGGCGAGATATTTTGAAAAACCCAATAGAAAAAATACTCATACTCAAGGAATCAAGTGAACGAGCAATCCGAGTGGCGTCGATCGTCAAAGAGTGAGGCGGCAAACATCAAAACCTTTGATGTTTACCGCTTCACTGGCGGTGCAAGAAAAGGTTATTGCTTCTCAATTATTCCATACTAGATGATTCTAGATCATTCCTTCATTTTGCGTATATAAACGGGTGGATGGACCGAACATTAGTTCAGTTCTATTTGAGCTACCGAGTTGATAACTTCAACAAACAATGTTGTAGCGAACTGCTAGTGCCGTCAATTTGCTTTGTGAGTTTGTATGCATCTTAAGTGCTTGTTTATTAAATTTTGTTATTAAGTTTATCGAACGAAAAGTAAACGAAAACAATGTCTGATGGAAAGAAACGAAAAGTAAATGCAGAGGGTCGCCAGTTTCAATAAAAATGGACTGAAGAATTCTTTTTTATCTTGCATAATAGGAAGCCTATTTGTTTGCTGGGTAATGAATCCATTTCAGTAATGAAAGAATTCAATATAAAGACGCATTACTCAATTAAGCATCTTATACTGTACTCACTGACAGGGCAAATGAAAAAAGATAAAATCCAGAACCTTATCGTAAATTTGGAAAAAGAGCAGCAAACGTTTAATAAATAAAGAACATAACTTGATAATGTTGTGAAAGCTAGTTTTATAGTTAGTTCTAAATTGGCAAAGTCATTAAAACCACTTGTCGAAAGAGAATTTATCAAGGAGTGTATGTTAAAAGTTTGCAGTGTTTTATGTCCAGAAAGAAAAAAAATGAATTTGATAAAATTAGTTTGTCAAAACGAACTGTTGTCTGACGTATAGAAATGATAGCCAATGATATAAAAACAACATAGACTGACCGTATGGCTGATTTTGAATCATTTTGCAGAGCATTAGACGAGAGCACTGATTTATCTGACACCGCTCAACTGACTATATTTATTCGAGGTGTTGGTAAAGAGTTCACTGTTACTGAGGAATTGCTTGCTTTACAGCTGCTAAAAGAAACCACTACAAAGAGAACATCTATGGTCAAAATTAGTTGGAGTATGTACATATATGGTGTACCTTCTATGGTCGGCTTACGTAAAAGTTTCAAGGGAATTTTAAATGAAAAAACAATTGAATTAAATGTGCAAAAGATGATTTGATAGTCCTTCATTGCATTATCCATCAACAGAACTTGTGTTCCAAGTCCATTCGCCTCCACAATGTTATGAATGTGGTAGTAAAAACCATCAATTTTATTCAAACCCGAGCGCTCAACCATCGTCCTTTCAAGGCGTTTTTGGATGAAATATCAGCCGAATATGACGACGTAACATGTTATTCTGAAGTCAGATGGCTAAGCATAGGGTAAATGCTAAAACGGTTTTACGAGCTTAGAAATGAGACAGCAGATTTTATGCAATTAAAAATAAACCACTATATAAATTGAGTGACCCAAAATGGATATGTGATTTAGCATTTTTGGTCGACCTTACAGGCTATTTGAATGATTTAAATTTGAAACTTCTAAAACAAGGACAGTTAGTAAATTATTTGTACAGCCATTTAAAAGCGTTTCAGAACAAAATCGGCTTGTGGGAAACACAGATGCTGTCTGGTAATAGTTACCATTTCACCACGCTCTCTGCGTATGAAAATATTGCTTATGCTCATTACGCTGAAGAACTCAAGTTATCGTCGGAGCAATTTCCGAACAGATTTAGCGATTTCAAAAACATGAAAAATTATTTCAATTTATTCTCTACTCCAACAAAAAGTAATGTACAAAATGTTCCAATACACTTGCGAATGGAGTTGATCGAGATTTAAGAAAACTCACTCCTTAAATCTAAATTTGAAGACAAGGAGTTGTGCGATTTCTACAAAAAATACCTCGAAGAAGATCATTTTCCGCAGCTTAGAAAATTCGCAAGAAGATTAATTTGTGCGTTTGGCAGTACTTACAAATGCGAACAGTTCTTTTCAATGATGAAAGTTAATAAATCAAAACGTCGTACAAGGCTGACTGAGGATAATTTGGAAAATTATTTACGTCTTTGTATCAGTGGAATTGATCCAAACATCCATGGATTAGTTTCCCGAATTCAAGCATAAGTGTCTCATTGAATTCGTTGTCGCTATTTAACTTTCATAGTTTGTATTAATTCCAAATTTCGCGATTTAAATATAATGTTGTATCTATTTTTTAAATTAATATTTATTATTTTATTAAAATGTATTATAGTAACATTGTCGTATTATTAAATATCTGATATCTAGTGCTAAAAATTGTAAACACTACTTTAAAATGCACTACTTTTGAACTCGGCCCGCAAACGTACTTCCACACTAAAGTTTGACCCACAACATGTCAAAGGTTGCTCATACCTGATTTAGGTTGACAGATAAGTTACTTTGTGTCCCAGTAATGCACTTCTGTGGGGTTATCCGTTGCGACACAGCAGGGTTAAGTGCGACAGAGCTTGCTCGCGATTGCCTGTCAATAAGAAAATAAAACAGTAGTATTAGTAAAGGATAATGCAAATATGTATAAAAAGAGATCTCAGAGTTCGCAAATATAAATTGAGCTAGCCTGATGAAATATTAGAGTCGAATGAAAGCCAAGGTGATGGGTGCTAATACAATTCAAATATAAAAATTCATTAACAGACTGTTAAATATTTACATAAGAAATGTGCATAGAAAAGTTACATTAAAAAAGAACAATATTCACTTTTCTATGAGTTAATATTTTATGCTCTTTCTTTTACATAGGCTAATTTTCCATAAGAATGGACCCAATAAGGTTAGGTAACCGAAGGCAGGTAGATGCTTGCTTGCAACGCATTAACATGCAGCATTCAATCCACCGCTGACCCTCGAATCTGTTTTACCACTGCGAATTTCTATCCAACGAATTGAATATCGATTCAAGAGGATTGACAAATATCGAATACAGAAGCAAGTTTTAGTACTTTATTTATTTTAATCCGCCAAATAATTAGAATCTAATTTCTCCGCACGTTTTGTTTCAAGTCATCACATCCTAGGGAAAATGTAGACATTCACATCTACCAGACGACTGGTAGATGTGAATGTCTGCTAGTAATATAAACCCAGGAAAACCTATTTTGAAATTGCTATTGGATACAGCACATAAGAAAAATGCCATGTAGTCGGGAATTTTTGTATTTATAAATGCAACTTGTAAGCATTGTGAAACATTGCAAAAAAATATATATTTGCTATTTAACTTCATTGTTAAACACAAACAGGATGTTTGATAACATTTCCTCTTGATTTCATTTGAAAACGGGAAATTGTTATTATCATTTTAACATTCAGGATGACAGTTAAATGACCTTAAATGTGCATAAAATAATTGAATCACTGAAGCTGAGGCTGTGATAATGTGATATCAGAATAAAAGTTGAAAACTAGTACAGTACAGGAATATCATATTTCATTGTTATTAGGCATACAACGGGTCAACCGCGAGTCGAACTTTCAAATAAAGTATCTAGTGCGTAATAATATACAAATATTTAAACTGCATCAAATCATCAATGGTTAGCAAATTAAGAAGCTTCTCTAC
This sequence comes from Eumeta japonica, assembly GCA_005406025.1. Lineage (NCBI taxonomy): Eukaryota > Metazoa > Arthropoda > Insecta > Lepidoptera > Psychidae > Eumeta > Eumeta japonica. The sequence continues at coordinate 28,531 of BGZK01002640.1, forward strand.
TGTACAAAGGTATAAATTATGAGGAGTTCTTATCAGATGTTTCCTTTAAGCGGATGAGAATTTCGTAAAATTCATTACTTTACATAAAGAAAATTCATTCCCAACCTCGAGTTTATAGGTCTTTTAGTTTCTGAGTATCTGTAAGAATACCTGATGAGTCAAATTTAACTGGGGAGTGTATAAGGCGTACGACACAAGGAAATGCGAGTACATTTGTCAGCCTATCTTATCACTGCATTTTTAATCATCCAAGATAGCACGGCCTCAAAACGAACATAAAACTAATACTTTTATTCGGTAAGGAACAGCTCAGATTTTTCGTCGAAGATCAATTTTTTTAATGTTTAGACTTTGCATGGTCTCAAACAACAAGCAGAAGACGTCATCTTGGATTTAAGAATGAAATATCAGGCCATAAATTTACGCTGTTCGATACACGTTAAGAACTTTGCCCACGTTAAATATACTCGTGAAATTTTTCGAATTGTATGATTTTTGGCGTTGAAGTTAGTGTTAACAAAATTGATATTGTAATCTATACATGAGTTCAAAAAAACCCTCAACAGACTAAAATTAGACTGAGTTTTCGTTTTGCGAATCGCAAGCAGTTGTTCCAAGATTACACCTCTTCGCTGCGGTACTGATATTAAGCTCTTTTGATAAAATTACCTCTTTCCACTGCAACTCGAAAACTCACCATCCAATCTTTTACGCCACTATCGGACACTCGTAGATAGCCTCTCGTACAAATGCTGCTATATAAGGTCATTTAGTTATTCGACGCTATAAATATACATGTCTCAGGTTTCAATTACCTCACTGTCGAAGCATACTTTCCCACAACCTTTTCATTATAGTTTGTGGGAGTCGGCCTATAAGTCGTCTGTGCTGGCTCAATGTTACGGGTTACTAACGATCGTTGTCGACAACATCATGACAATGTCCCGGAGACGGCCTAACGTGTTCTCCGAAACCACAGAGCTGGTGGGTTAATTTTACTTGAGTTAAAAACAGATGGGAGAATTCGCTGGTGGTCGGGATTGAACCCGGTAGTTTGTGGTGGGAGGGCCACGCTGTTGAACACCGGGACATCACCGTTCATGCATCTCCAAAATATATTGCATTGTGTTTAATCGAATGTGACAAGGGCGTCGGCTGTATCAAGAAATCGATAGCGAACCGCCATCGAATAATTTTGAGCGCAAACGGCGAAATTGACTGTTGAATGATGAAAGATTAAATCCATCATTTGATTGCACGCAAAAAAATGCGGCGGAATGATATATTCTCATATCATCAAGTCGGTTTTGTAACACGCACATAATTAACATGATTACAATCAAAATGTTTTGCAAAATTAAAGAGAATTTAATACGATCATATAAAATGATTTACTTGTAATCAGTTATAAACGCCTACCAAGAATGACACTTTATTCAATGATTACAATATGTTTTGCATCATTATTATTCAATAATACAATGCTGTTTCAGAAAAATAAAGTGTCGGCAAACAGATAGAATCTAATTGGAACCATTATCGAAATCATTACACAGAAACGATAAACGTCAATCTGTTAGAATCACTATATTCCAATCGGGATTATCCCCATAGCGATATGGTGAGACTGAATGTTATTTGGGGACTGGATAAGTATTTTAACCTTTCAGTTGATATGAACAGCGCTAATAACATTTGTAGGTCGGTAAAGTTAGGTCATGGTTTGTTTATAAAACGGTGACGGGCCAACTAATTCTAATAGCTGTCGTGCGGGAGAATTCACTAAATGTTGTTATTCAGTTCAGAGAATATACAAAATGAAACGGTAATACTGAAGTGTTTCCGACGTTGTTTTTATCGCGTCGCAAAGAACTGTTGTTTTTGTCCTCCAACGAAATAATAACAACCGCCGAACGCCGTGATGTAGAGCATCGATCAATGTGAAACACATGCGTCAAAACCGTTAGTGTTGTAATCGTCTTATAAATAAACATACAATGAGCGAACGCGCGCTCGCAAAGGTCATTTGCGGCCTTAGCCGTTGACTCGGCGATCCTAGTCTAATTATTAATTTATGAAATAAGAGTTTTTTATTTCATAAATTGTAACTAAAATTAGGTTTTATTTATAACTTATAAAAATACCGTAAATGGGCAAATATAAAATTAAGTTTTCGGTGATCTACTATTTAGATCGCGAGCGAATGTTCTGATAAAATCTAAGAATCGGAAACAATTACATATTTCTACGTAAGTGAATCCACGGCAAGAACCTAGTAATTATATATAACAACGAAATTGCAATGCACAATGTTAGAGTGGCATTAAAACAACGCACCGTAGATACATATCTACGAGATAAATAAACACGCTCAACCTTGACTATAACGTCGGATAACTAACAAAGCCACAATTACTTACTACGTTCGTTATCGAGTAGTGACGAAACGAGTTGGAATTGGCTAAAGACACGTTCTACGGTTGGACTCGAAGACCTTACTGGAGTTCTCGGAAATAAGGAATATTGTACAAAAACAGCCACGATGAAAATGACTGTTGTGGCTTATTATATATTTAGAACATTTGTAATAATAATAAGAACTGGGTATTGGGTATTCATTCTTTTTTATTGTGTGTTATGAGTATATAATAAACATCGACATCATACTCGTAATTTTATTTCCGCGTCGACAATGATATTTAAATACGTAACTAGTAATGCAATAGGTTAGAATTAACCGCGAAAGAGCGTTGGTTAAGTACTTCTCGACTAACGCTTTGTCATACTAGAAAAAGTACTAGTAGGGAACTAAGGAAAGGGAGCTTTTAGAACCAGCGCGAAAAAGGAGAAATACTATATTATTCTTAAATAATTTCATCTAGGAAACCCCGACATGAATATAAAAATGAAATCACAACGATAACCGACTCCACGGGGTACCAGGCCAACAGGGATCATAGTCGTTAACTAGTAGTTTTATTTTTCTAGAACTTTATTCATAAAATTCAGTTGTTTCGATAACCCATACCACAGTTATGTAGACAGCGAGATATTATATTATCTAAGGAAGTAATTTAATGTGGATGAATTCGGAAACTCAAATTGTGTACCTAAATTCTATATGTATTCTGAAAGTATTGATTTCTATATCGAAGCAACTATTATGTTTCTACGTCGCCGATATCACCTCGTTAGAAGTACGTGGCGGGGTATCAGCTAACGCGACCGGCGCTGGCCGGTCATTTGTCCTACGGTGCGGGGCGCGTCCCGCGACTGCGGAGCGTCACGCGGCGCGGCGGCATCAATTAAAATATTGGTGTCGGGTCCCGCGTACTGTTATTGATCAGATAAATACTTCAAGTACATGCAGCTGTAGGTATGCCGCTAACAGGTATTCAAGGTGGGCCATTGGTAATCAACAATGTTGATTATCATAGGTCCGCGCGAAATAGCGAAGGTACAACGCTTGAGCGGTCGCCAACTGCATGTGGGTCTATCCGTCTATCGTGAATATTTTGCTGAGTTCGAGACTACCTTGAAATTTTGTTAATCACCTAATCTTGTACAATAATATATAGCATTATTATATTACACAATTAATCTAGACTTATAGTTATTTTTATATACTCACTTATTAAAGATCAAATTGAACACAAATATACCCCGTTTTTAATATGGATATGCAGCATTTTGTAATTCTTTTGTAACATATACTCATTCCGTTAGACTAAACTGATATTGTTCAATTACAAACTAACCGTACGTATGAATCCAAAATTAATCTCGGACCACTTTAATTTCACTGCTGCTGCGGGACATAGATCTCTACTCTAGATTTCCATGAAGTACGATCTTGGACTACCTGCAGCCAACAGTAACCTACCACCTTTACCGATTTTAGAGCTGTTTCATAAATAATAGCATCTATTTTGTTAGAATGCCGTTTCCGAGAGTATATTTATCTGTTTTCAATCGGCAAACTAATATCTACAGCCCAATGCAGACTACAAACTTTAGTCCGCGGAAAACACCACAGCATACAATCATGTTATTCGCGAATCCTCAGAGAAGACCATCATACAGAACAGACTATTCGTTATTTAATCATTTTTTTTATATTCTCATCTCAATGCACGAAACAAAAAAGACAATTGTTCGAAACAATCGGGTTCCTCCTTTATAAATCGCGTACTGCATAGGGTAAAAACGTCTGCACTCGCCTCGATTCCGATATTGCCCTACCAGAGTCGTGAAAAGTACAAATATACAAATGTGTCACGGGAAAACATGAATTATAAATACCAACTGGTACACGGTGACTAAAGGCAATAATAGTTTGATTGCGAAAAAAGCGAGAGCGCGAAGTAGCGCGGAAGTCGCTTTGCTTCAAGTCGCTACCATGCTTGTACTTTGACATCGCCATTTGAAAACATTTTCTATACGGTTGTTATTTCAATACTTATTCAATATCGCGTATAGCAATTAACATCTTATGTAACTATAACATAAGGTCGCTTTTCCTCATAATGATAATCATTATATTTGTATTTTCGTTTCACGGTGCATTCCTATATAATTTTGTTAAAAAACAACTTTTAAATTATATAAACAGACAGCCTGATTGACGCAGTGGTAGTGACCCTACCTGTTGCGCTGGGGTCGTGGGTTAGATTCCCGCACAAGACAAAGGTTTATTTATTTGATTAAAAATTAATGTCTGTCTTGAGTCTGGGTGTTTCTATGTATTATACGTATATATTTACAAAAAAGAAGTATGTACATAGTATATCAACTTTCTGGTACCCATAATACAAGCTTAGTTGCTTAGTTTGGGACCAGACGGTGCTGTGTATATGTCCGAAGATATTATTATTATTATAAATTTACCGTACATGATAAATTAACTTTTATTGGTGTTATTAGTCTGTGTTTATTAATATCTATATTATTCTAATCTATGCTCAAACTGTCAAATGTTAAACTTTTGTGGAAAATTTCTAACTTTAATACAAACTTTATAATTTTTAAAATACATAAAGGTTATTTAACTCAACAACAAGAACGAGATACTGGATATTGTAGACACAACCTTATTCCTTGGTCTCACTTTAAATGCTAAATTGGGTTGGGATTCTTATATTACCAGATTGGCGAAAAGCCTTAGTTCTGCAGCATATGCAGAGAAAAGAATTTGGCAACTTACAGATAAAAGCACCGCGAAACTAGTTTATTTCAGTTTTTTTCATAGTCTCATGACCTATGGAATTTTGTTATGGGGTCACACAGCCGATGTTAACACAATTTTCGTGCTGCAGAAGCGAGCTATTCGTGCTGTTTATGATTTAAGAGTAATGGCATCTTTCGGAGAAAAATTCAATATCCTAACTTCAACATCATATGCGAAAACCTGGTATCTGTCAAGAGACATATAGAATCGTTCCAAAAAAAGAGCAACATCCATAACATTAACACTAGACGTAAGAACGATCTTGCTGCTTATAAAACCCGTCTAAGCAAAGTTAATAAACCGTTAAGGGGAAATGTGTGAACTTTTATAATAAGATCTCAATTGAAATTCAAAATTTGCCATTTTCTGAATTTAAACGTTTCGATAAAAGAAAGTTATGTGGTAAAGGCCATTATTCCATGACTGAATATGTTAAAAATAAATAAAAAAAACCCATGGGATTGAACTGCTGGACTATCAGGTTGCATCATGTGTTATTACTAACTGTAGTACTAAATTATTAATTATTCAATATTTTGTATCGATGAGTATAAAAGAGCAAACCTTGAGTTTCTTGCCTATTCTTCTCATGGTGAATCAGCATTTGGAATGGGTGGTAATTTTAATGTTGAAAACATTGACCTATATGTACACTACTAGACTAGCACTTTTAAACAAAAAGTTTGTCGCAACGCTCATTTGCGACGGCTGAGTTGCGGAAACGGGAAGGGAGGGATTTATGTAGTGATTAAGCAAACGCTCACGCAGATGTGACACTAAATAAATTCTACCTTTTCTATGTCATTCTGAGAATAGAATTACGAATTTTTGAAAGGATCTTGCAATTATAGGAAATTATATCAGCCATAGTTTTAAAGAAATGAAATATGTAATTGCTTATATGTAGTCTTTTATTTCATATAAATGATTAAGTTCCTTGAAATAAAATCAGTTTAGTTAATTGTTGGCGCTTTGTGGAAGTTGATATTTCAGGATCTGTTTTAGATTCGTAGTGTAATTTAATGATAGAATATTTCTCAATTATGGCTCGAATCAAATGTCTTCTGTCACTAGCGTACAACCGACCAAGTGAGTTGTGGATACTTAGCCGTAACGTGGTGAGCAATTCTTTTATAAGGCGCTGCTTGACTCGTAGTATACATATAGGTCAATGGTTGAAAACAGTTATTTATGACGCATTTCAAACGTAATTTCTATTACCTACGAAATAAACATACTTTTGATTTCTTTTGATTTGGTTTACTATCAGAATAAATTTATTTTGCCTATTATGTAAGTTATAATAATATTAAAAAAAAAATCAAACGTGTGGATCTCTGGGACTGCCGCGGTTAAGCTATTGCATAGCACTTTTATCAACTTACGCAATTATAATTATTTATTTATTTAGGCAGTATTTTTTTATGTTAATTAAAATTTATCATCACTTTCTTCATTAATAAATGCACTTTGTTTATTCATATTTAAAACACTTTATACTCAAATTTTACGCGTATAGCTATTCGCCAGCAACTGCTATTCACTGTTGTACATAGGTACACCTATGTATAATTATATACCTACATGTATACTTACGGAGCACATGCAGTGAGTGTGGCATTATAAAGGGTTGATAGATACCTATACACCTATATACTTTCTCACAAACAGCTGCTTACGTATTCGTCCGATTTCGGAGCAGCTCGTCTCGATCCGTGCGAGCTTCGTACAGTCGTACTATACATATACTCGTTAAGCAAACGCTCGGCCGAGCTACATGGTAGGCGGAGTGGGGGTGTTAGATTTTATTTTCGTTACGGAATTTTTTGATTCGGTCGCCGCGCTCAAAGCTCGCGATAAAAGCTATGCAATAGCTTAATAATAGACATAAAACAATGAAATAATGCTATTAACTTTTTTTTTGAGGAAAAATATTACGTAACATTATTGTATCAAAATTACAATAATATTGCCTTATTACTTCAAAATTATTAGGCAACAGTATTGTGAAATTGATCAAAAGGTCATGGATACCTGTATCCTCCCATAACTAACTTACGCTAGTTAAAATTGGAAGTTTACATATAGAGCGAAAAATAAAATTAGAGCATGCCAAAGCAGTATGGAAAGAACCACATTAAATTTGAAAAGGATTATAAAAAGTACCCAATTAAATAGTGGGATAGGACTGGGGTTGCTGATGCTCTATGTCACTGCAAAAAATTAAAGTGGGCCGGTCACAGCGCGGCTGACAGACAACGGATGGAGGCACAGATTAACATCTTGGGTCGGACTATCAGGCTCTGGGAATAGAGTCAGGCCAACTGCTCGTTGGACAGATGACATTACACAAGTGACTGGCGACCGGTAGATGGATACAGCAACATATAAACACTTGGAAATCTCTAGAGGAGGCCTTATCCTTCAATTAACGAGGTGTTCTTGCTGCTCAGTTAGCACTAAATGTAGTTCTATTTAACAAGATCAATTAGTCTAGTTTAATTTTAATGTATTTTTCAATTATAGTTTTTGTAACTTTTTTGATAATAAATACAAGATTTTATATTTATTTACTATTATATATTGCGCATGTTTTAATTGTTTCGAAGCGAGTTAGATGACTCTTTCTGGCAGCTAATACTTTCTCACCTCGTGAGTAATCTGAATGAACGTGGACAGAAAACGGGGAAGACCAAGAATTCAATTCTATGCAGTCCGGCGGCAACAAATAGAACGCCATCGTTGTACCGCGCCGGCTACAAAAACGAATGGATTTAATTGAAATATTTGTGATTGTGTCTGAGGGGCGACGCTTACGTCTCTCCGCTCGCCCAATTAAATTACGTCCCGAGAACGGGTGCCCGAACTCGTGTTCAACAACTACGAAGTCATATTTCAATAAAACTAGTTTCCGCCCGCTGCTTCGCCCGCGTGGACGTACACTGAAAAAGAAAATTAATGTTTTATCAACAAAACCGCTTTTGTTGACGATTTATTGTTAATATCACAAAGGAACTTAATTTAAAATTACAATTTCTGATGTTGTATTGAATTTAAAATTATGGTTGTATTTGAGTACACTCAATTAAAATGATTTTTTTTATAAAAAAGACCTTTTTAAAGTAAGAATAAACAATGATTGCAAAAATGTTTACCATTATACTTTATTTGTAATAGCAACATAATATTTTTAGTAATACCCACTAGTCACTTTAGTTAATTTAAGATTTATGTTTTGTTAAATACACAAAATAGTTCTCATGGAAAACATAACAAACAGTATTTAGTAATAATAACTAGTACAGAAACGTAAAATTCACTAAATAACGTTATCAAAACAGTAAGCTTTTAATACATTAATTTTACCAATTTTTTTTTCATAAAAGTGTCTATAAACTACCTTGAAATAAACTAAAATATATTTGTTTTCAATTAAAGCATTTTGTAGGATATGCGCACATAATATTATATGATAAAATACAAAACTATTTTGTGAAATAAATAAGATTGTATTCCAAGTTTAATATAAAAAGATTTTAAAAAACGTAATTGTGGTGTTCAAAATTACTTTCGCGTTATTTGTTAATGTAATTATAAATCAGTTAACATTCTAATTTGAAAATTACCTTTCAAATATTAAAATAACAATAAATATTTTTTGTAAAAATAACGTCGGTATGTCATAATATTCACAAAAAATCTTATAACGTCAATTGATTTTAATGAAAATTGCTCTACTTTGTTTCATACAAATTTAAATATTATTCTTCGCTAATAGTAGCATTATAGAAAGCTTATGTTGACAACGATATTTCGTAAAAAACAAACACACTTCTTTATGATAATACCGACAAATTATTTTCGTGTTGATATTAAGAAACAATTGTATTATTTCTACACAAGCCTATTTTTATTAAGGATATTTTGTTATTTGAGGTATTATTTTTAATATGGTACGGTAGAAGGCGCTAACAAAAAAAGTATACATCGCGCCATAGGTTTGCTGACGATCAGACTTAGGCAATTCCAAGAGTCTCTGTACACTATCGCTTCTCGGCCGTTTGGCTGGAATTAAAGTGTAGTCTTTTTTCTTATAACTTTAATATCCGAAAGTTCCCACAAAGCGGGACTAATATATGAAACTGACTTTGTATCTTAACAAAAGTAATTTGGTAAACTACATGAACACAGTGTTGTTACAAGTACAAAATTAGTTTCGTTAAAAGTACTAAAAACATTTACTAGCATGTAGCAAACACCTATAGTGATATGTATTAAAATAATATCTGTATAAAAATACAGACATTCTTAGTAAATATTACTGTACTCGTGAAGTAAAAAAAACTTTTATTTTACAGATTTTACAAATAATTGTTGTACATATGATCAAAGTTTTAAATTAAATTAATGCAATATTAACTAGTTTAATTCATTATAACATAGATTAAATTTACGTTCATAAATTTAGTTACTTCGACAATATTTATTTAATAAAAATAATATCGTAATTATTTAGGTCCTATATCAACCTTAGAAAATTGCTTATTTTGTTATTTTAATCAGTTTTTTAAGTGTAGAATGTGTTCGCTCGTCTGTTTCATTTTGAACGATCTTGCTGTCGATACCTATCTCGTTTTCGATTCTGGTTCTGTTCGGCACTGATCTCGACTTCGATCTCGGTTACACTCTTGATTATAATCTTCGGCTCACCCGACTTCAGCCCAGCCTCGGTTTTAGTCCGGTGCCGGTTCCGTTTTGCTGCCTGTCACGCTTTCGATTCCAATACCGCTACTGGCCGCGATTCCAAATTGTACGAATCCGAGCCAAATGGTAATATCGACATAAAATATATGCTTTTATTATTAAGATATAGTGTAGAAAAATTGATATATGTATAGAAAGACATAAAGTTTTCGTTTTTATGGTATTAGCTTAATGGTCCTATTTATAAACAACAATCGAAATATTTTTGGGTTCTCATCCCTAAAGAATTAATTCGATAATCTTATAGTGATACTTTCATGTCCGTCTTTTCCACGGTCTATCTGTAAATATGTCACGGCCTTGTCTCACAGCGACTGCCATTGCTGTAAACTTTGAATTGAACATAGTAGCCCAAATTATTTTCACTCGCACTCGTTCGTAGTAAATAAGATCTGATTTGGATTTTAACATTATTTATATAGCTACATTTGTCTGTTTTACGAACCGTGTAATGTATAAGTTACTTAATGTTTATTTTTGTTGAATTAGTCGTACTATTTTTTTATTTATAGCCGAAACAATAAGAACTAAATATTTTCCTAATGAAAAACCTTTTTCTTACATTATTTTCAATTTTTTGCAAATTATGTGTGTGGAAATAATTCATTACGTTAGATCTGCCATTTACAGTTTGACTCGCACCTAACCATATTAAATACACGATACATCTATACTCGTACAACTGAAACTACAAAAAAGAAAGTCGAACTGTAGACACGTACATGACAAACCTAATTTGTGGTCACTTAGCACATGCAGCGAACAAGGAAAAAATAAAGTATACAATAAAAAAAAATGTAATTTGTTAGACTTCCTCGTAAAGTGGCTTTCAATTGTTACCTTTCTAATGCTATTTCTTGCGTACGCTCTAACACAAAGAGCTCTGTACTGAAGTTTCCGATTTTGTCACAAAGCCCATATTGTGAGTGAAATAGTACTTGATGAATGCATTAGAAATCTGCAACTTCAATTACTTTGACAATGCTCGTTAGAAAACCTGCCGAATGAAAATCAAACACTCCTTAAATGGTTCCCTGTAAATCCACGGTTCACAAAAAAAAATACTGGGGTGAAATTTCACAAATATACTCTAGTCTGGTTTCAAAACATCGACGTCTATGAAATCTCGATTTCCATAAATCAGGATGAAAACAATAACATCTTCAATATTCGAAAATTTGCAATTCTCTAAGCAGCAACACTACAATTCACTTGCTATTTCCACAAATATTTCCGACTATTTGAAGAATATAGTAAGTGTTGAATTGAATACCAATATATCTAAAACTAAAAAACTTTTGGGTTGCAACGAATTGTAACAGATACTTGCAATCAACTGCGCGACTTCGAAACTAAATACTGGACGCCAATATCAAGCTTGTAAATAAGAAGTATACCTATATGAACTGGATCTTAAACGTTCCAAGTAACTATACTTTTTCGTTTGTATCACATATTTGTTTTTCTTTTCCTTCTAAAACCTAGAGTGCAATTTTGAAAAAACTTTCACATACAGGACATCACACTTCAATTTGTATTTACATGCACAATCAAGAATCATGTTCAATTGCTTCACGTTGCTTAAAAGGATAGGTAATAGTGCTAAATAGAAGAACGCATGGACGAGTAAGTTATCTACAAATGCAGCAAAGATAGTACTACGAACAAACGTAAATTTACGCATGCCACATATGGACATGTTCGATATTATTTAATTAGGCTGTTTGGCTGTACAGGTCCGAACAAAATACTAAAAGTCATAGATTACGTCAGACGGTAACCATGAAAAGAACAATAAAATAGCCGACTTGGGCTATAGTTAATACACGAAACACTCACACGTGTCTATTGCTACTGAATTCGGAAGACGAGGGTATCTGACGACCTTATCTGAACTACGTTTAAGTAGCTTCAGAACGACTTCTCGCTTATACTCTATTGACCGTCACTGTTTACGTATGATGTTTGCAATGAAGTCATTGCAGAGACATGCCCTCCAACAACCTTTTTATTTCATATCGAGGTACTTGGATGTTAATCTTGCCATACTGATCTAGAATAAACCTACCATCTACTTAATTACCAAGTAATGACGTGGAAAATATAATGATATAGTTAATGAAGAGTGCTAAACCTAAAGTAACCAAGTAGCCAAGTAACAATTAACTTGGAATATCATCGGTCCCATTTGGATTCGATTCCCATTCACGATTTTGATATTAATTGTCGAGCATTAGGCCCGATCTGAGAGTACGATACCAGCAGACCAATATTTTTTTTATTGACATAAATATTCATTTTTATGTCAGTACGTGTATTATACTAGTTTAGGTTACGTTTGGTACAAACTTCTACTTTATAATTATAGATTATACTAAAACTTTTAACAACAATATTAATAAATGGAGAGGTAAAGGAGTTGCCTAGTATGGAATTTGTTTTTAACTATACCTGTATTTTAGTGACATTTAATTAATATTCTTCACCAATTTATTTAATTCATTTATCATTTTATTTGCATTAATTTTCGCCATTCATGCACGCTCTTTGTTTTTCATTAGCAATGAATAATTAATTTCATTAGCATACGTTCGTCACTTTGCAGGTAAGAAATTTAGCTGTATAAATAGTAGTACATAGAAGTAGCACATTGCATAATTTACGTCTCGATTTGTTATTGCGTCACAACTTACGTTTGAACCTTTTGTTGCGTCTTATATTGTACTACATTTTACGCTCCGTCTAGATTTATTTTATTATTGTTACTTGCATTATAACTTTAAAAGCCATTTCGTTCATTTTTTTTTTATCTTACAACTTCACAATGTAGAGAAAAAAATATTAGCACTGCTAATCGTGCGAGAGAAGTGTACAAGCGCAGCAACATGTAAGGTTACGTAATGAATTGGAAATACATACAAGCACAAGGGCGTAGCGGTGGGCACGGGCACACAGGGGCGAGGGGGGCAACCCGCCCCGATTCTTTTTTACTTGAATACTAATGTTATTTCATGTACATTTTTGTTGTTTTATTTTCTTAAACCCTCCGATTCTAAAATCTAACTACACCAGCACCAGTTAGTTGACTTTTCAAAATTTTAGCTATTTAATCTTTAATTATTTGTAGGGTTTTTTCTGTGTTATGTGAACCTAATATCGGTTATAAAAGCATTTTTTTTTAACTAGCAACGTTAAATTATTTAGTTTAGCTTTAAAATTATATATTGTTTTACTTATTATATTTAGGTCTCTGTTAAGCTAACGAAATCACAATAATTGTTTAAAATTTTCGCTCTAAATTAAATGCGAAATAAATAAAAACGAATACATAAAAGAGAATTTAATCTATAATTTAGCGATGACTAATTTATACCTGTTAATGACCTGTTATGAACTTTTCAATCGACGGCTAAACATTTCAACCTGTTAATTAGAACACTTTTCGTTGTGTTGTATGCATACTAAAATATTGCCTTCAACTCGCATAAAACAGTGTAATTTCGTATAATTATGTAAAAATTTGGTTGCCTGTAAAGTCGGTATACGGGCGAAAGTTTTACGTGACAACGACTTTGAATGGTAAAATCATTTTAATGTGAATATTCATTCGTATAGTAGGAAGAAGGATGAAATAATAGTAACAATTTAAAACATTTATTTATACAAAAGAATTATATTTAAAACATTAATTTATACAAAGAATCTCGCACTGAATTTCATATTAACAAAATTTTATTTTTACCTTTACACATACATACGTATTTATATACAAATATACATACAATAACTTGCAATACATTTGCAAGCTATGCACTAATTCTCTAGTGCTGCGCGCGCGGCAGACCGATCATAGTTGAGTGGGAGAGGCAAGGCATTCGGCGGGCCTCTCTCGTTCGGTGACTCATCGTTACGTTACCGAGCGTTACACCTTTTCATAAGTGACTCCCAGTCGCAACCTAATTTAAGACGTTGTCACGTCAAAAACGAAATAGCTTCGTTAAGGACTCATCATTCGTTTGTTTGTTTGGTAAGTTTTTTTTCGCTAAACCCTGTACGATGAAACTCTATAAAGGAGTTACTCGACATTTCTGAATGAACACTTTTCCAAACGTAAAAATATTTTTATGGTCATATTGTAGTTTACGGTGTATAGTCGAGAGACAGGAATTGACAAACAGCGATAGTCAAAACCGAACTTCGAACCTAAATCGGAATTGAAATCGGGGCCGAAGTCACGATCATAGCGAAAGTAAGATCGGGAGTGGGAGTAGGATGGGATCCTTACAGAAAATAGACGTAATTTGCTCTGCACCCGGGCGAGCAGATTCGATAAAAGAATAATAAGAACAGTTAAATGCATTCGATTTGTATGTAATTTAATTTACTAATACAATTTCTCCATGTACTCTTATGTACAATAATAGACGGCCGTTAGACCGAGGTAACGCGCCGCGATACCGGCGCGCGACTGCCAAAGCCATTAGCGCTGACTGCAAAAAATATAATCGCCTTATGAGTGCCTCGCGGTGATTGTGAAATATTAAAGCCCTCTGTATCTTTTTGTTCGAATTGACGACAGATCGCTAATGTAAGAGGCAGATTTTTGTGCTGTACTGTGCCGCTTTGCGTTTAACTTCGATGGTTTTTAGGGTTCCATACGAAAGGTCAAAAATAATTCTGAACGGTGTGGCTTCGTTGAAGATCTGTCAGTCAGTCTGTAGGCGAAATCCGTTTGTTTGTATGTACGTATCAGTTCTTGGTGGAGGAAACGGAGGATCTTGTTTATAAAAAATAAAGTATGTAAATTTTTTGAAGGAGAAATGAAAATAAATCTACTGTTATGTTATATGTTACAAAGGAAATTTACAAATCTCTATATTGCAATCGTTCGTTAGATCCTTAATTTATCTTATCGTATGAATCGAACAGTTTATAAGACTGTGCGTTTTAATGCGCACTCTCAAACGAACGCGGAAGGGGCACGCGGAAGCGCATGCGTCGTCAAACACGCGACCACAGGCGAATGGACCAATGAGCTTTTAACTCGAGCCAAATTAGGTGACGCGCACGCGCTCTGTGCCTCGTCGAAAACGTTCAGCCGTCAGGCGCGGGCGTCGTCATCGCATCGGCGAGGGGTCAAAACAGCATCGACGTTTGAACCCCTCCACATGAATTAAGAACATTGTGAGGGTAAAGTCCACATGCAATTCCAGAATTACGCCTATTAGGTGCTTTATGTTGTATAGAATTCTTTTTGTGTTGCAGAACAAAATAACCTTTATACAGACATGGGTACTAACTATATCGCTGTTGTGTTTCGTTCTGTGGTGAGAGTTCCAATAGCCCATTCCCATCACCATCTGACTCTTTAAAGTTCCAGTCGCCCAATCTCCCCTCTATCAGATATCTTATTCTTTCTTAAAAGGTCGGCTACGCACTCGTGACCCCTCTGAGGTTGTGACTATCCATGAGCGGCAGTGATACCTACTCTCTAGTAGCACACGTATTGCCCCTCGTTTGCGCTTTATATGCTACAAAAAACATTAAAAATAACTTTTAATGCCAAATAACTTTGAATTCGTTAAAATAACGTGACGAACTTAATATATTATCTAATTTGTTATTTGTGATGTCCTACTAATATTGAAGAAATACTTGTATCCATAATTCGAATAATTTAAAGTATAGTATAGACGTATAAGAATATAATATTTAAAATGTAAATATTTTCTACAAGATTCAAGTACCAATGTCAAATTAATGGTTTAAAAAAACATGAATCAAGATTTCATTAACAAAAACGTCTTCGTAAAAACCACAAACTTTAGTTAACTGTAATAACGTCAATAGTAATAAAATTTATGTTTCAAAACGCATGAATATGTGCATAAATAAACGTGCACGTAAATATATACAAACTTTTCAACTCACATAAATAACGTCTCATTCATAGATTACAAATGAATAACGAACATGTGTTATTCCATTCACAATGAAGGAAATAAAATAAATTATTGGATATATTTTGAGATTAGTATAATAAAGTAATTGACTGTTCACCTACGCTCTAAAAAAAATATAATTTTTTCATAAACTCATAGACTAAGAACAATCAAATCAATCAATCAATAAAAAATAGTTTTATTTCGTAGGTAATAGAAATTACACTTGAAATGGGTCATAAACGATTGCAGGCATATTCCACCAATCCCCTTTTAAACTGACATTTAACAAAACTTCACTTTAAAAATAAATTTTGCGTTCCATGTCTTCCTTTTAACGGGCTTTAGTCCGAGCAATCGTTAAAAATAGACACGAAAGAACATTTTATATTAAAAGTGACTTGTTTTGCTAAATTTCATTTTAAAAGGAGACGGCGGAATACGCTCTAAAAGGCGTAAACAGATTTTGGAGAATAATATGCAGGTGTGAGCTATTTAAAAAAACAAAGTAAACACGCTCTAGAGTTGGGCCCAAATAAAATGGCGCAACAGGAGCACTCGAAGAGGCCTTCGGGCAGCGCAGGCGCGCGGGCGCAGGGGCGCGGCCGGTGACGCCGCCCGCGCCGCCAGCCCGGCTGACGGCGCTGCAAGACACGCGCCTCGCCACTATGTACGTACTCTCATCGACTTCGAGCTATTAGCTTTTTATCAGTCCCGAGACTATATATCGATAGATCTCCGGGTCGTTGGCTGTATCTAATTGTTAGGTTTTCATTTCAAATTTTGAGTTGCGAGAGAGTGCCGAATTACGAATAGGCGCCGAACTGATTTGTGATTTCGTCGTGCCCCTTAACTTGGAATGAATCGAATCAAAGATATAAGGAACCGAGTTTTGCGCTTTCGGATGAGAGTCATGAAATCCGATACTTCGTCGTTTAAAGCCGTGACATGTGCTGGTATTCTTTCTACTAGAAAATTGTATTGACGAAACAGAATCATTGTGGACGGCAAGCGCCAGGAGTTTCAAAAGCCAAACGCCGCTGCGGTACCGCGATGGCCTTTCTCCACGCGCCCGGTCCGCTGCGCCGCTATCTTATCGCGATTGTTTGAAATATAATGTTTTGAACTTTCGCGGTCACGAATCCTCTTAAGTCACCTATGAGATTTTTTTTTATCGTAATTTCATTCTCATCTATGCTAATAAGAGATGAATGTTGCACGTCAACGCGTATACTGCATAGCAGTATCGTTGTCTGGAAAAAGGATGCGCGGTCAGGATACTATACGATAACACGTTGGAAGTATATTTACAAAATGCGTAAAGTTTGTGATCGTTATCGACTCCGTCAAAACATAAGCATGGCTCAGAGTATCGCTTTTTTGACATAATTTACCTGTAATTTTTAATTAACTCGAAAAAGCAACGTATTCTATAATTATAATTTATTGGGTGGATCGCGATGCGGCAACTGACCATTTTACGTTCGCGCGATATCACGATGTCGCGGCGGTTTCCAAAGCGATAGGAATGAAGCGAATTACCGTATCCGTGGATGACTCGCGGTGGGCTACACGATTATTTTCAAGTATGGGTCGTGTTATAGTGACGGTTATAACTAGAATAGCTTGCGGACGTTCACACCGAAACGACTTTATTATGTATGATGACAAGGGTTAATGAAAACCGAGGAGGTTCTATATTACACCGGTATGACTTTAATAAATTTAGCGCTGTCAGTAAGTTACATTGCTTTGATTTGTTTGTAAACTTTACACCGTTAAGAAAAAGTGCGGTTTCCGTTGGTGATTTTAATATTAAACATGTTTTGTTTTGTTGTAGCGATAGAATTATATTTCTCTTTCATTATAAATCTCATTTTGAGTAGACAGTACTGAAATCAGTAGGAACATCCACATATTTCGTACCAAATAAAACATACAATTATTATTTGCAGGAAATTTATAAATACTTTAATAGTTTTTATATTATTATTTTCGGACCATCGGTCACTAACCAGGTCCAGATGATCATCAAAATCAAGTTTCTGCTGTCACTTTTAGTATTTTCCATAACTCGTTTGCACAAGTTATAATCTGTCCAGTGTTATACCAATGTAATAAATATATCGTTTGAATTCTTATTATTTAAAATAAACTATACTTTATATCATATTTGTTTATTCTCTATGCGTTATCTATGTATATCTTCTACGAAATCGTGAATTTATTTTAATTATTTTGCAATTCTAAATATTTTATGCCTACACCATATTCATCCGTTAAAATTGATCATTGTTTGTTTTGGCATGTTTTAAAGGTTGAATATAAACTTATCTCCCAAATACATATAAGTATCTATAACAAATATTACCAATATATTAATTACCAAATTACGAAAATATTAACAAACTATTGTAATGTCGTGACATTAAGTTGGTACGCTATTAGATACATATTCGCACAAGTATTATACAAGCGCATTGAAACAACTAGGTACATTTTCAACGGGTATGTTATTCTGGGTATATCCCAGGATCGTATGATTGTCAACAGTATCGAGCCTTATTCTTGCTGTATTGACGATTATATCGAAATAATGATGCTTGGTTCAATCTAATAGCGGTATTATAAACAAAATGACAGAATAGAGTATCTAAAACATTCAGGTATTTTATAAGATGTTGTTTAATTCATATTTTGTCTTGGTGTTCCGCACATTACCAAATGTGCAACCAGCGAAGTTAATTCATATCTTATAATATGAATACCATGAACATCAGAATGTCACAAGAGTTAATCGTCTAAGAACAAATAAATTCATTTTCTTTAAAACATTAATGTTAAATGTTACTTTTTTGGGAACAACGTTTGGTAC
>BGZK01002641.1:0-47276 GCA_005406025.1 Eumeta japonica
CCTCACTCCTGAACCTATTTCGGTGGTGAGTGGTCTTAGAATTTCGAAATTGAAGTCGTTTTTAATCGGAATTAAAAAGGATTTTTTTGACCTAATTCAATTTACATTTTTTATAAGAAAATAAACATTGATTAATTTAATTTTTAAGATTTTAATAAAACTTCATTTCTTTATTACACCAAAGAAGTATAACTTGTTACGTGCACGTAAATACACCATTCTATTTTTTTACTTTTGCACACTAAAACGCTACTAGTATAACGCCCGTAGCAAGTTTCAGAGTAGAAAATTGTAATTTCCATGGATAACTGCTTAAAAACAGACGGTAATTATTAGATGTATTTGAATGTTTTAAATACTAGTAGGGTATGCTGACTCTTTTGGAACAAAATTCACTACGAATTCATCTTATGCCTTTAAAAGTATAAATTATATTTTATGATGATAAAAATGGGTTAGTTCTATTTAGAAAATGTATCAAATAAATACTCATCAACTTGTTCACTTTGAAGATTCAATAATTTTGAAGGGATAAAGTAATACAAACAAAGCAATATCCACGAAACACTCGTTTAAATATAAAATAAATAGTACTCTTTGTAAAATAAAACATATATAACATCTCTGAACTCGGAAATATTTAATTTCTTCTAAATTATTTCTTCTAAAAAGTTGGCAGCCCTCAAACAGATGAAACGGGGTTATCCACGAAATGATAATAATTAGGGATAATTGCGGTAGGTATAAGTATTTGATTGGCTGTATTGATGGATTTTATTTTTACAATGTGTTTCTTTACTCTCTAAATCTAAATAATAGCCGTTACTAAAATATTTCGTTTATTTATTTACAATTACTTGTACTCTTTAATACTCTTTACATACTTTAAATACTCTTTACAACTACTTATCTAATAACAATTACAGATTTGACCGAAGTTCTGAGGGACAGGTCGAAGGATCGTCCTATGTTATGTGAGAAATTAGTGAGCAAAATATTTATTTCAAACAACCAGAAGCCGACGAGCTTGCACGAAATAATGACTGATGTCGGTGAGATTTTCAAAGACCGCACGTACCGTTATGGAAATCTGTGATAGCTCCCTCAAGTAAATTTACCATTACAAAGTAATAACTATAAAGAAAGCAAGAAAAATAGTAGTAACAAAATTAAAATACTCTCATGACTAAACTACTGAAATTGTATCTCATCCCGTGAGTTTTATTGATGTAATTAAAACTCGAATTCATTAAGACTCAAACATTAAACGCGATAAATATTTGTATTAATTAATGATTTGTTTGTATACTATTTCGGTTGTATTTAGCATTTATCTAAAATAAAATGCAAAATGTTAATAAAAAGAGAATCGCTTATAACAACTTGTTATAATATAATAATCTGTATCGATTATTTTAAATAAAAACGTAAAATTTATAAATGTAATAATCAAAATTATTTAATAGTATATGCTAAAATCAATTATCTTATTAGGGGACCTATATTTGGACGTTATTTTGTACGTAATTTAATTATTCACAAATTAAATGATCTTATTTCAAAAACAACATTAATTGCACACGCGATAAAGGTCTTAATAGTTTATCATTTTATATGCATTTTTAATGAGCAGTAATCTATCATATTTTAATTACACAATTATTCAGATAAAGTCAAATGTCAACGCGCACAAATATTTTGTACACTTTGATGGAATTCTATGTGAACTAGTACCTTTTGTAGCTATCATTATTAATAAGATAAATTAGAATGCGCACCCACCTATCATCGCGCTTCAATGTTAAGGGATAGAGCGCAGCTGAAAACCAGCACGATTGTATTAAGGGCTGCTGCGTTTGCAGCGAGACCGATGACGAGGGTGGCTGTTGGTGTTGTATTCTCCGCACGCGTTTGGTGACAAACGGGAATAGTACAACCTGTGTGGCGCTTGGAGCCTGTGGACAGCCGCTATCTGGTAGGACGGCGGCAGGGTGATCGAGGTGTGGTACACGATCTTGTGGGGCTCCCCACACACTGTACTCCATGAACGGATCCAAATCGTTCAGGTATTGTACTCTCCCCGGAGCACGAACCGGTTCCATATTCCTCGGCTTCAGTTCGAACATGTTTATGTGTTGACAGTGTCACGCTTCTCGTTTTCGACAAAACACATATCCTCGACCAATCCCTGAACTATAGTGACATCACAAAGACTAAATTATACTCAGCACCGTTTCATTAAACCGATAAATTCTATGTGGATTCTACGTGGTGAAACATGCGAATTGATATATCTAAGCGTAAATATCTAGTGTTATTGATTTTATAGAAATTAAATAAATGTCCGAATTTATTTCGTAATAAATATATAAATGAAAGGAAGAGGCGGCCTCGCGTACGTGTCTCGCGCTCGAGATCACAAACGAACGACGCGCTCGGTGAATGACTGGATCGCGTCATTTTTACTATGCATCATGGATCGTGAATAATTCGCCAGCCGTTTTGATCGCCGGTTAATGGATAAACTTTTTATCTACGGAAATGTTTTATGGTATGTTCTGATAAATGTTAATGAAATTCGATATTAATAATTTTTTACGAAAAAGTTATATGCCTATCTATAATATTACTAGGTAAATCTCCATTGTGTTATGTTCTTGTCATTGAAAGATACATTTAGTGTCGGTTTTATTCAACTATATATGTACAGTATTTATAAAATATATAAAAAGAATATTCGGTTCGTATAAAATAAAATACAACCGAATTTATCTTCGAAAATCCACGTCATCTATGTGTAGCTATTTCAAACGCTGTTATATCTTTGACACTAATTAAGTGATGATATCTCATTTTATACTAATTTTATTAGTTAAGAGAAAATTTTCGTTTACTACACTCTAAAAAACATTTCTTTAGCAAAGAAAAATCCAAACAGTCCACAATGTAGAGTATTCAATTTATCTGCGGTCACGCCGAAGGGAACGGCGTGAAGATAAATAAAACCGTTACCACCACAAGTTTGCCGCGGTCGAGTTACTTCCGGCAGTGGGTCAGCCCGGACTAGTTCCTATAAATATACCATTACTATTTTATCTCGTCTCTCATATTAGAACTAATAATGTCACCGTGTTTTCATCATTTCTGTTTTTTAACAATAATTAGTAGCTACGTTCGTGTGGATATAAATTATTTATTATAAAGTATTCACAGTTTTAGGCAAATTTTAATTTACCTTTTGCGAGGTACTTCCCTCCGGCTTTTATATTTTAGTCAAGATCTCAGGTGGATAGATTACGTAAAGATTTGAAAAGGGTTATAATAGGTACATGGTATTTAAATATTAATAAAAAAAACCGTTTTATGATTTTTGTCCAAGAGACAGTTCAGTTTGAATTTATGGTTCTTTTTTAGTTTCTTTCTTCTTTTATGTATTAGTAAATTGACCTACGTTCTTGATTTGCGTTCAAAACGTAAGAATATAACAAGTTAAATCTATTGCCATTTATTTTTACGGAATTACGATATCTAGAGTGTTTTCCTTGTTAATTGGCGTGTTTTCTATTAAAAAACGTTTTTCCGGTTTCATTTCCGAATTCCTTGGTAAAAGCATGTGATGAGATTTCATAAACAGCATTAGACCTCATGCAATGCGGCAGATATGTGTAATTATAATGCAGCTATTTACATATTTTGATATTATTATTGTTTTAAGCTATTGCATAGCACGAGCTTTGAGCGCGGCGACCGAGATAATAAATTCCGTAACGAAAATAAAACCTAACACCCCCTCCGCCTACCATGTAGCTCGGCCGAGCGTTCGCTTAGCGTGGTATGTATACGGTTACGACTGTACAGAAGCTCGCACGGATCACGCACGGTACGTCAGAAATCGGACGAATACGTAAACAGCTGTTTGTGAAAGTATGTAGCAGGTGTAGGGTATCTGTCATATCTTTATAATTACACACTTGCATGTGCCCGTAAATTATACAAGTAGGTATATATGTATACATGGTGTACCTTTGTACAACAGTGAATAGCAGTTGCTGGTGAATAGCTATACGCGTAAAATTTATTGTATAAAGTGTTTTAATTATGAATAAAGTGCATTTATTAATAAAGTGATGAAAAACTTGAATTAATATCAAGAAAAAAAAAATATATAAAATAAATAATTATAATTGCATAAGTTGATAAAATGCTATGAAATAGCTTTACCGCGGCAGTCATAAGTGCCACGGTTAATTTTTATTTTTGTAAATGACGAACCGTTTTGTACATTTTCAAGATACAGTTAATAAAATGACGATTCAATAAAACTGATGTAAAACTCTGATTAACGAACTTCGGACATAATTTTCGGTATCAATAAAAAACGTGGAATATTAGTAAAAGTATCTATATATGATTGTACGAACAATACAAAATACTATAATTTAAATAAAATAAAAATGAACATTATAAGATGCAGCCAACTTGTGCAGAATTTGAAAACACAAATTTAAATGTGAACATTACCATGAATTACAAAATTAGCGTGTTCTATTAAATCTTTGACGATTAAACTTTTTGAGATAAACTCGAGAATGTTTTATGTTGCAGGGTGTGCGCGAAGGCAAAACAACTTATAAACGACCGCGATAAAATTAAGGACGACGCCTGCTTTACCATATGACTTTAATGGGAAAGAGTTCATTTTTGATGCTATGCAGAAAAGTATATTAAAATAGATTTCTTGGAAAAAACTTCAATTAATCGTGGTTTGTTCTATTATTATTGTGTCTAGCCACATTTTGCGAGCGGAGAAACAGATAAAGGGATATTTTATAAAACTCGGAAGTAGTGCAATAAATGCGGCCTTTAAAGCCTTTTATTATTTCGGCTTGGGACAATGAAAATGCACATTTCTATAGCATTTTCGAGACAAACGTGCATGCAGCCATCATAAAGTGGGTGGTCATCGCCGTCCATGGACACTCGCAATCCTACAGGAATCACCAATGCATTGCCGACCTCTTTGGTATAGGATGTACGGAATATTAATATATTGGCCGGAATAAGGTATCTGATGGAGGAGGAATGGGCTGTTGTAGCAGGAGGAGTGGTGATGAATAGAAAAATAGATCGTGTCTCACTCCACTGGACAAAACCGCAATAGCGACTGCTACTTTACATCTGTATTCTGGAGGGGTGTGGTGTCTCACCAAACGATATAGTATGTAAAAATTTTCATTTATGGATATAATAAGAACAGTAGAATCCGGTGTGTTTGTACGTTGAAGATGTATGAAAATGGATAGGGGACGATAAAGTAAAGGGTAGTATGAGAAAACAACGGTGTATAAAATTACCTATCTATTTATCTGTCTGTCTGTTGCACCACATTTCCTGAAACTATTGAATAGATTTTTATGCGGTGTGGACCTTCTGATCACGAGGTGTTCAACTTATTGAGAAATTAGGAGAATTGAGAACAGGATCGGGGTCGAAATCGAGTGTGGGACCGAATTACACTCAAGAGCTTGACAAAAATCAAAAAATACCGGGACAGGAATTGCGCACGGGTGCAAGATTGGAATTGACAGCAAAACCATTCAATATAGATATACCATATTCTATGTCCACGCGACCGAAACCACGGGCGGAAAGGTAGTATTATCATAAATTAATTGTTCATTTGAAAGTGTAAGCTTTGTTAAACAACAATAATGTAAAATAAATAATAAAATTACATCAGAACTTTCCATTTAGGTATTTGTATTAAATTAACAAGACGCATTAAATAAAGAAAGCTTTCAAAATTTAAGAAATTTTTGTTATTTATTACGAATTACATAGTCTCTAGTAAGATATAATATTATAATAGTAAGTATTCAGATCTACTACGATTTAAAAGATCTTCGAAAGTTTTCTACTCAATATCTGTGCTCCAACAGCAAAATAAATCAGTAATGCAAAATTTGTAAAAACTAGTGAAGGTGGGAGTCGCACTCCCGGATCTAGGATGATGCCATGCCAACAAACGAAATAACATGAAATTTGCGATTGCGCTAAATTTAAAAAAATGAAATTGCGTCACTTCTACTTCGCATCACCTATTTAGATAAAATTTAAAAATTCGTAAGTAATGGAAGTAAATTTTGTTTTCTTTGTAATCCAGAACAAGGAGGTACAAATATATACTTAAATATTCAGTACCTACTATATTAATATGTAACAGATCGCCCAAAACAGGCAGATGATTTCATTGAACTATTGACAATTGAAAAGCGTGTACATGAAAAAATCTTTTAACCGATTTTTCAAAATTCATTTCGTTGAATTTGTTTGCAAAGGTTTATCGTTATTATTTTTTCAGTTTCTAAAATACGTGCTTCAAATGTTAGAGGAGAATATTGGAAGCCAAAAATTCAATATAGAGGAAGGCTCATTCAAGGTATGTAATGTATTTTTGCCTATCCAACCCTACATGGCTTCAAAAAAGTACTTTAATCTCTACATTTACGTATTGAAACTCTCTAATGTTTTCTATATAATTTCTTTACGTAACTGTGGGGAAAATAATAAATTTCTCGAAGAAACATGTAAATACTTTAGATGAAATAATAAAATATTATATCAATGTTAAATTATTTTCTGTTTAGATTTTTAGCAACTTCGTCTATTTTATTATACGACACTAGCAGATTGACGCTGCAGCTTGCTTTTCTATTGTTGCTATTTTAAAATATTCCCTATCTTGATTACCTTCATATTATTAAAAACATTTCGTTTCTCTTTTGTCACAATGTCCGCCAGCACACTAAATTTTATTGGGTGAGATGGGCTGGGTTAAGGGTAATCGGTAACGAGGAATGGAAAATCTACGATTTTCTCAAGGCAAATCAGTAGAGCTCAAATCCAATAATTAAAAATTAAAAAATTAATTATATATATATATGCGATAATGTAAAACTATTTTATTTAAATTTGTAATGGCGTTTGGTCTGAAATACGACAAATCAAAGCAGTTATACATGGTTTTGGGCTTTTGGGGCAGAAAATATACCATTCGATAAAAGATGGCACTGTCAAGAAATTAGAATTTTAGCGGGTGGATAACGCAAAACTAGATAGAAACAACATTGTGTTTTATAAGACCAGTAACGCTTTCACGCGACTTGTCTTTTCAAAATGATGAACTGATATTACGCTATAAGCATAACTCTTCCATCCGAGACTGCCATTCATCACTGTTCCGGAACACGCGTGTTTCACGGGCTGTGGCTCCATCTGTTAGATACATTAACTTTCAATTCAAATACGTAAATAATTTAAGGAATTTCCATTCGATTATACAAATTCATTTCCTTTTCTATATTTTACCTATACCTTCCTATAATTCGGATTTTTGTCTGTCTGTTTGTTTGTTTGTTTGTTCGGGTGGAATTTGCACCATTGTTTATTTAGCGGGCGGATGGGCTTAACGGGAAAAGTGACTGGCGCCCTGCGTCTACATAGATGGCAGGTCTAGAAAGGGCTAGCGCCACTGCATTATAGATGGGGACGAGGAAAACAGGCACCGCCGCTGCGTTATTGTTTATGAGTTGCATTCCCCCCTTCGTTCGTATGGAGGTACACATACGCCAATGCATCCACCACTTTCCCAACCAATCCTTCCATATCGTTAACTTACAGTTATGCGAGAAAACATTCTGTGTGCATAAACGGGCAATACTACTCTTATGTTAGTGCCATTGACTCATGAGAACAATTAAATTTGGTATTGAACTAGCTGGGTTCGATACGATACGAGAAAATCGATGATGAAATGTTCTCATAGTTCACAAACAATAAAATTTATTACAAGATTTCTGTATAATAGCTATAGATACAAGGTCCACTATTTATGTATCTGAACCGGCTACACAGAACAATATTTAAAATTATTTACAACATTTAAAATGGAACTCCTTGAATGTAAAACACAGTTTATTTCAGGTTACTGTCCATTTGCACAATGACATTTTACAACTGCACATATGTTCATTATCATGGATTTAACTAGTATAAATTTTCGTGAATGATTTATTACGATTTTCAACGCACAACACAAAAGAGTGCATTGATCCAACTCATTTCAACTTTTGGAGATGAAGCTTCATCGAAACCGCTTTGTATCACTGGTTTAGTGGGTTTAATCGTAGGTGGTCTATGCTCACGGACGAATTTAGAGAAGTCCTAAATCGGTTGTTGTACCACAAAACATAGATGCTGTACGGGTACCAATATCAATAATGCAAGATCGTCATTCATATCACGAGATAAAGACATCCCTGGTATAAGTGATGCTGATGATATTAATAGGACATTACATGAGAGTTTGGCTGTAAAAACTATTCGCGTCGGTTCCGCAAACTTGAGCATTGATCAAAACAGACTCAGATCGTTTGGTGCAAAAAATATATAAAAATACAACAATGGTGCGTCAAAGCTGTTTATAATATTTATACAGGTGATGATGATCTTGGATATGTATGATCCCGAAACTAAATGCACTCAATTATTTGGCTGCTCCAACATGAACTAACCTAACAAAAGTGGATTCGTGTCAAAAACACTTTAAAGCAAATGGTTGCAATGCCACTAAATAAAATGGTCAATTCAATTGATACGCGACCATTTGTTTGCCAGAGGCTTTGAAGAATAGAAGAAGAACAAACAGCACAGAATCATTCTTCATCGTAACAATGCTTGCTGTTACACGTCGGTCGAAACAACTCGGTTTTTGGCAGGTCAAGATCGATCTGACGGGTCATCCGTGCAACCCCGATTTGGCACTAACGATTTCTGCCTTCTCAGTGTAAGAATAAAATTACGTGGTCACAGTTTTTGAGCCGGGAAATGGCCGTTGATGCGTTAAAATGCACGTTTGGAAATTCTAAATCAGAATGGCAAACTGCTATAAAATTTGTATCAGCTATGCAATCGATCATCTGGCAAATATTTTGAAAAACATAAAATCATATTAAATGACACATATTAGTTTTATTCCGAGCACATAAATAGCAGCTCTCGAATTAGACAGGAATTTTCAATGGAATATGACATGTATAAGCACTAATGTCTTTATGATGCCAGTATATTTATTAGGATTACACAAATTTGCAATTTGGGATGTAACAAACAAGGATGTTTTTCTTGATTGAACAAGGAATGTTTGTTCTTGAAAAACATCTTAAAATTTTAGAACTGATTTTTGTAGTATTTCCGCACAGTGAAATTTTGACAAATGGCGACTACTATAACTACCATTACTCAGTTACAAGGTCTTATGTGGAAAGTTCTTCTTCCACATATGAAAGAGATATAGTTTTGCAGCGAGATGAGCCTAGTCAGGTATTTAAATGTATAAGGTACAACTGAATTTATTCTTAAATAGCTTTTCCCCATGGCTTAATTTGCATGAAAACTCTGCCTCTCACAGAAATTTTTAGCGCAACTCAACTCCCTCCTTCACTGGTTCACTCCCATCCATCCCTTTCCTACCCATTCTACATTTTCAATAAGTCGAACACGTCGTGATCATGATGAAAATCAAGTGTAGTTTTATTTTTTCAAGTTATACATCTTTTTGGTGCCTTGAAAAATCGGATCGGAGTATATGTCAGGCATGTAACGCGCCGATATAACACACAATTTGGATTGTGCAAGTACTAGTACTAGGACAGCAGACAGCAAGAAGTATATCACGTAAGTACGTAATTTATACACACTTTTTTTTCTTTTGAACGTGGTGATTCGTTCGTGTTGTGACGTCTATAGGCATTCGACGCTAACAACCGTTTGCCTTGTAACTTTTCACACTAGATAATTAAGTGACGACAACTTTTTTATTAACATCCAAATTTCAATGAAATGAAACATATATTCTGCTGCAGACTAAAGTCAATCTACCGGTAAAAATTGTATTAAAATCCATTCAGAGATGTGCCTGAGCAGACGGACATACAGAACAGAATGAACAGTTAGACAGACGGGTAAAGTTTAAAATCGTTGTTTTCTCTTATATTACCTTTTCTCTTATCGTCCTCTCCATTTTTATGAATACACCTTCAGCGTACACCGGCATCTACTGTTTTATCTTATTCTAGTTATTATTCTGAATAGCACAAAGGCGCTCATAGAACATTTACGAATTTATAGTATTTGATGTACCAGATTAATTATTACCACATCAAAATTTCATGGCGAGATTTTGATATTTTTTGAAAATATTTATGCATATAGAGGAAAATAAAAGCATCCTACAATATTAAAATAAATCAAACCGAAGTATTAATTTAAAAGGTGGTCAAGTCTTGTGCCTCCCCTTCACTTATTTAAAGTTATCTCACGTAAACCCGTCTTCTACAATTTGTAACACTATCATTTTCAGATCTTCTAAACTTAACATTTTCGGCAAGATAAGATTATTGACTTGGCCATTAGCGGCATTGGGTAAAAGAAGTAAACTATTAAATTCACTATTAAAGTCATGATATATCCATATGAAAATTTCTATATTTACTTGGATGCCTTATTCTAGTATTATAGACATTTAAGAGTTACATAAATAATGTCTTGTCTAATCCAAAATATATGTGGACACGTGTAACTTCTACGCGTGGTTGAGGTAAATGTAAAAATTCATGTTATATTCACCGAGGTGAAACGACGGCTGTAACAAATGATATCAAGATGATTAATATTGAAGTGATATTAGCAGCTTATTTATACAGTTTAAGAGATCACTAGACAAAAAATTAAAGAATTTACGTCCACCGGGCGGAATGCCAGCAGCTGATGACTAATAAAATAATTGTTAATAATTATATTATGAGTTAAAATATGATACTCTCATGTCGCAATAAAATTTAATAAAGTACGTGACGTAAAAATCAAGTGTTTGTTCACTTGGGTAGAAGTGAAACTTAGTGTTCTGGTTATTTTATAAGAGAATGAGATGAATACACTATGGAGGTGGTGAACAGAGAAAGAGAGAGAGAGTGCGATTGATTGACAAATTTTATATTACTTAAAGTTAATGTTTTAGTAAAGGTAGCAATTGTTCGATTCAATATTAGATCATTTTTTAAAAGTTTAAACTACGATCAATATAAAATAATGCTATAGATTTCAACGTTTCTCTTTATGATATTTCGAGTAGATTAAGACTATGGTATACATCGTGGAGTCTAGTCTCAGCGGTATGCAGAGAGGCCGTGTACGGGCCGTGTACGGCAGGAAGCGACACAGACCGCTACGAACCACCATGAAGGGGAGATCGGGATGGGGAACCATGAAACACATTCTATGTGATTCTCTTACAGCCTAAAAAGCTATATATACATTGAGCCATCTCTTTTTACCACATTTCATTTTATAAAATCAATTCACATCGTCCCAAATAGAGTTTCACTTCAAAAAAATACTACCAATGTTTTAACATCGACAAAATATACAGTTCCACTCCAACAAAAACGGGAATTAAACAGAATATAAATATACACCGGTTTATAATTAGTGGCATCTTTTCTAAATTCCCACTGACCTACTAAATCGAGATCAAGTTTGAAAACAAGCCAGACAAGCGAGGACTTTGCGCCGTCTCTCGTAGTGTCGCTTTGTTATTGGATCTGGCATTCCAGCGCGATGCGTGGAAACCTCTTTGATTTCGCGCATTTATTCGACATGTTTTATTCCTGCGCAGCTTTATCTAGACGCGCTCAAAGACAAGACTGTGTTTTATTATATAACACAGTTTTATCAGTTGTGTTGAAGCATAAAATAAATTTGTAAAGCACAGTGTACACTGTCGTTTATTTATATGATTATTTGACATGGATGCTATTTCAATCGTTCCAAAGAAATATAGACTTCTATAAATAATTGCGGACAAATTGAGTATACACACATGCAAACACAGTTGAAACTTGTGTTTTGGTAGTTTTAAGCTCAGTTTGGGAAGGACACGATGGAACAACTGTAGCATTTATTTTGGAATAATGGAAAGAAAAGTTTCTGAAAGTCTAACATATGTTTTCAAATATGTTTTTATGGATTTGCATTTGATATCCCATATTTGTACCAAATTATAATTTTCTACTTTCAATACGTTTGGAAAAATCACCTTCAACATACTGACAAATAGTAAAATGTTCTTTATGGCTTCTTTACTAAATTTCGGTATGAAATATTATCTAATATTATTTCAAAGCATTTTCTCGCTTTTCTCTTATCGTTAATCTTGGAAATTCAAATAAAATTACAATATATAAAAAAATACGGACTACGTCTGAGGGCATTGTGAAATGATTCCTGGTTTCTAAAGTCGGGACAGATGGAAAATCGTTTCCGGTTCGTTTCTACCATTTGCGCCTTTTGCCTGCGTATCGCCAACGTTGCTCCGTTTCTACGATTCATCACGGCCTTTATTGGTGACAGTTCGAGATGCATACAGTTTCAGCTTCCGTGCGATCAATTTATTGACAAATACAAGACTAATATTTACACTTTTGATAAAATAATTATATTATTATTATTCAAATAAAATTGTTATTGATGTATATTAACATGACTACAATAAACTTGAAATTGTATTTGGAATTATATTTAACTAATTATTACCTGGGCAAATGTTTGTCAAACTGGCGCACTGACGCTTCCTTGCTATAAAAAATATTTGTGTTTTATCTATTTACAAAAACGAAATGCACTTTATTTCAAATAGTTCCGGAATCTTAGTTAAAAGCCCGACTCGATCTTGACGTTTATTTGCTGTTATGTTATGTGCTGGAATCTGCTTGCGCACAAAGAATTATCAAAACACAGTAACTTTAAAATTGATACATCTAGGTTCTTGAAGAAACCGAATTATTTAGGTACACGTCTAAGATATCTTAATTTATATCTTCCCAATTTCTTATTAATTCTTTTTATTTAAACTATTATTAATTTTTCCAAAAATTCCAAAATGAACTAATATATGTTGCGATTAATATTCAGAAATAAAATAACATCATTTCAGATATAAATAATTACTTTAGGCATTACGTTTGTGTCCAGTAAATTCAAATCCAAACTTCACGGAATGTGGACAACAACAAATCAAAATTTGTTGAAAAGTGCTATTTATGACTTTTTATTTGAAAGTGAAAACTATAATAAATACTATAGAAACAATTACAATGAAACATAAAACATTGAAACGTAACAAAGGTTATTCTGTTTGTATGTTCAGTCAATAAATAAATGTTTGTCAATATTCAACATAATGATAGGTATTTACGCAGTCAACTATACAAACTAATTACAAAACTGTTTTGAATAAGCTAGGTATAATACTACAAATACCAATTTAATGTTTCTACATAACTTATTTTTTTGGAAATATATATTTATAATGAAACTGTTTAAAATTTCTTTGCTCCGAGATATTATTGTTGAACAGCCTTCATTACTACTTCTTAATAAAACATCAAATCGACTGGTAGGATAGTAATAAAAGGAACAACAGGTGTATACAACATCTTAGAGTTCGATAGAGCCATTTCTGGTATGTACCTGCTCAGACACTATTAATGTCTAATACAAAAATAGGCATTTTGCTTCATGAAATATTTAATATTATAAATGGTGATCTAATATTTTCACATAATAAACAAAATGAAAAAGAAAAACCTATCTAGAGTAATTAGAAAACACGTCACTAAAGCTAGAAAGCTATTTAACGCCAAGAAAACATCGCATAAACTAACAGCGGGTGCGAAAGCAAAGAGATATCGGAAGTATATGCTACAGACCGATAAAACAAAACCTGGAGAGTTGACCCAGTTGGCTATGACGATTCTTCGTTCGTTTACTGTGACGGGCTACACACATTATCAGACTCAGGAATCTTTGAAGATATTTCTCATTCACAACTGGTTTCTTTGGCGTCGAAAGCGAAACGACACAGATTTAAAAAAATCAATAGAATGGGCTGAGCTCGTGTACCGAGAGACGGGATTCCGTGCCTCATGTTTTATGTAAAAATTACTTAAAATGGCCTAACCAAAATCGACGCTAAATTTACATAACTAACCAGTATTATGTATTACGCGAAGCTGCCTCGCGATACGACTCGAAAAACTGTAAGAACTCAAAATGTGCCAAATGCCGGTGTTATTTTTAACAAAGTGGGATCGTTGTTACCTTAAAATCCATAATAATAATGGTAGGGAAACATAAAGTGTAAACTTTACAATGAAGATATACCTATATTTTGTGTAGGTGAATTTAATATAGAAAAACCATCGCATCACGCTTAAAATCTGTTACCGATGACGTGGGACACGACGCCAACACATACCGGTCTTGAGCTACGTTCACGAAAATGGACTCTCAGGGTGAACCAGTACATTTTCGTTATGATAAGACATCCATAAGCACGGAAGTGGCAAGGCAATGGTTGTTATTAAAAGAAACTCGAAATTCTCAGATTGTTAACAAAAGGAATAATAAGAAAGAATAAGAACAAAAGTCTATTGTATACAATCGACATGACTGTAAGTCCATTTTTTTATATCATAAATAAAATACAATTTATTTGTTTCTTTCAAAGACAACTCTAGAGACTGTTTTGGATTTCAAATTCGATCACGACCTCACTTCTCAAATATACTTCACATTCGAACACGAATGGAATACATTATCATTCGACTCATTAGAAGCGTACGCATTTAAACAATGTCTCTGGAACGCGAGGAAATATCCTTTTCCCAAAATGCGTATTCTGACGTCTGATGATTCCAGTTATAGAATTCAGACAGATTTACTTTCCGACATAAATTAAGAACGGAATTGCGATTTGTTTCATGTGTGTGCGAGGTAATGTCTCAGAAGGATTCGACCTTTGTTGTACGACTTCCTGTGATTTGACACTCATGACTTAAATTAATGTCGTTTGAATGTTTGTTTTGCGTGTTAACTTCGTTTTGAAACTGCTCGCAAACAAGAAAAATAATCATTAAATGATACTAATACCGATTTTAATCACACATGGAATACAAAAACATTTGCGAATTAAATGGAATCATTGATACAGTATCATTGATACATAGATATTATAAACACAACATCTTTCTGGTTGTTTGTTTATGCGCTTCATGGTTTTATGAACCACTAGTCCGATTTCTTAATATGGGAACACATCAAGGGGAAGGTGTGCAGTGATTATTTTAGACAGAGGAGAAGCATAGGAAATGGAAATTGTTTTGGAAAAAGCAGGTGAATTTTAACAGTAGAATAGAGACTCGAGTAATGACGATCAAGACCAGGTTTATAATTGAAGTTTCATAATATCAAAAATTTAAATCAGGTTTCCTTAATATGTGGATGGATCCGAGGGCAAACCCTAAGTGTACAAATGTACAGTCAGATGACTTTTCAACCGTAAGATGACACTAGCAAAATTTATAATCAAATCATACCTGTATGCAATCGTAATTGGTGTCAAGCAATCTAAATATAACTCCCACTAAAATAGCGTCCTCACGTTATTTATCGTCTAAAATGAAAAAAAATAGTGTGCTTAGACAAATTACTATAGAATACCATTAAAAGTATTGTCATAAATATATTTCTTTGAGGTATGCTAGGGTTCAAAGTAGCCACACAATAATTTCGTTATATACATCTAACTATCGCTTCAGTAAAATAGTGTAAGCTTTTATTAGATGAATAAAGTTTGAATCGCAGTTAATATCTCGATTCTAAATAAGACCCTCAATTTCAGCACCTCTCCTGACCGCGAATCGAATCCAGAATCTCGATTAAATGGAAGTCACAGCCGAGCGATCGTAACGTCCGCATAAGTTTATAATAATAGATATCGATGGACCATTTTGTGATGAACTAATTCTGACCTGCAGCTCCACATACCTGGACTTAAGACATCTTCTTCATCTATCCTGGTTTGTTCTCGGAGGGTGAGAACCCCGTTCTCACTCTCTA
The DNA here is from genome assembly GCA_005406025.1 of Eumeta japonica. Lineage (NCBI taxonomy): Eukaryota > Metazoa > Arthropoda > Insecta > Lepidoptera > Psychidae > Eumeta > Eumeta japonica. The sequence goes on from BGZK01002641.1 coordinate 16,018, forward strand.
CCATTACTGATTCCTCTCAATTTCGACGTCCAACTCGCTCCACTTCCGATTCATATCAGGCTCCCTATTCTCTATTTTGATTTCAATTCTGATCCTGCTCTTGACTCTTTATTCACGCTCGCTGTCAATTCGTAATATTGAATATATCATTTGTCTGTATATTTATAGACCAAACAATAATTTTTTGTGAATCTAACTCTAAAAGTTTCAAAAGAAAACCTTTCCACAGTGCTACCTACATTCTAAATGAAAGCTTTGTCTAATAAACTTTGCAGCGTTGATCTCAGTCAGTCCTTTTTCTTTATAGCATATATTTATATATAAGGACTGACTGAAGATCTATATATATATATATATATATATATTGTAATAACTGAGTTATATTATGGAGCCATGTGAGGCATTCGGCCTCCGTACTCAGTCCTGTGAATGTGAACTCCATTTGGCTTCTATTTATTCAAGTTTAAAATCAAATAGAATTATAGGCAAGACGACAAAACAAAGGGTTAGGGAAAAAGAGAGTTGATCAGGGCTCCTGCCAAGAACTGAGACCTTGATAGTAAGAAATGTGATGAGTGAGTGTAAAGCTGTGCGGAGCATAATAGTGATTATATGCGAAATACTTGTACAGATAAATGACTGTGCGAATAAACTAGTCTTGCCGCTGTTGAATCTTTAATTTCGTGTCGGGTATCTAAACCCGACGATGGTTACATCAGTGCTACAATATACATATATATAAGATTTTTGTATAAAATTTGTCCTCTCTTGTATTTAGAAAATCGTTCCATGCAAAATGTTATGACGATCCGTTCAGCTGTTTCGAAGATTAACCTAGAAAAGTAACAGACTGATAGCTAATGAACATGATATATATACCTATAATTTGCACAACCGCATATTCTTACTGTATTCTAACTTTCGTCATCGACCAAGCTTAGTTTAGTTATAAAAAAGAAATACAGACCGGCCCAAAATTTAAATAATCGATATACATAAAAGTTTATAAAACTTATGTTTCATAAGAAAATTTGTTAACATATTTTATCACAGACAGATGCTGTATATATATGTATACCAAAGCTATTAACGATGATCATAAATGGAAATGGATTATATTATATATTTGTCATTATCCTACTAAATTCTATAAAAGTTTGTATGTTTGGATGTTTGTTACTCAATAACGCTTTAACAGCAGAATAAAATTCTCTGAAATTGTACATTAACGTAGTTTATACATCAAGAATAACCTATAGGCTTACACATATGTAAGGATACTATTTTTTGCTAGCGACTTTAGTTGCGTGAGCGTAAAACAATTTTTTAGCTTAAGCCGATCGGTTATCGGTAACAATAATGTTCATGAAAGGTTCAAGTTCAAAATTGGTTCGAAATCGAATTCGCGGCGAAGCGATCAAGTTCAATGACGAATGATATCATTTCTTAAAACAGAAACACTCGCGGCTTACACGTGTTTTCGGTGGAAGAATATGAGTTTTCAATTAGGAATCTAGAACGATAGAATGCGAACATGATTGACAACGTCATTAATCGATATAAAAGATCAAAAGAATTCGTTGTAAGTCTACGTGAGCGGAGCCGCGAGATCGATTACGTACATTTTGAAAGAATCAGGATCTAGACCGAGACCATAATCGGAATCAAAAGCGGAACCAGGACTGAAATCGAAAAGGGACAACATCAGGATAATGGTTGATGGAGTGATCGGTCGATATAATAGATGAAAGAATCCATTCGATGTCAATGCGAGGCGGAGCCGTGCAAAAACTAGTTTAATTATAAAATTTACTTTTGAAAAGCTAAATAAGGTACTAAATCAACAATGTACATGAAACGAAAAAAAAATTATTCATCCACGAAAAAATTGGATGATTCGATGAAAAGTAAATGGGATAACAGTTGGAAGCGGTAAAGACTCCGACGGCGGGTGTCTTTGGCTGATGGTGTTTCCCTAAAAATGCTAAAGGTTATGCGGTCTCCGAGCTAACAGCGCTTCACAAGCTAATCTGTCTCGCAATCGCACGTTTTTGAAGCGCCTCGGACCGTGCGTTTTGCTCAGCGTTAATCTTTGTTTACAAGAAAACATTTTTTTCGTGCGCACTTAGAGGGTAATTTAAACAGACCTATTGATAAGCATCGGGTAAAAGCACAAGAAATAGCATCTGTCATATTTGTGTTTAAATGTTCAATTTATTAAGTAATGTTTATTAAAATGAGAATCTAATAAATTTAAAAGGGTGCAAAGCAGGCGAAGGTAAAAGAAATATTTATTCAAAATGAACTTAAAAAAAGTCTGCACGAATCAAACTAGCTGGCGAACAGTTTCATATAAATTGTATTGGTCGATGAATATAAATGGTATTGAAAAAGTGGCAGTAATATTATTTTCTTATTATATAGAGTAATTAAAAGTAAAATACAACAGATGTGCTTGTTTATAATCTGCAAATGTTTGGAGAAACCTTTTTTTCCTATTATATATCATACCATATAACATGTAATATGCGTTTAGTGTATAAAATTCAGTTTAATTTGGCAATATTTCTCTTGAATAGAGATGAAAATTTGGAGTGATGGGATAAAACGTTAACCGACGAATGACTTTAGAAGTCATTGATGATGTATACGACTACGTCATTTGAAATCCATAGCTGTAGATAGTGACTAAAAATACTTTTGACGTACAGACGAACAGTCAAGTTGACAGTGAAATCTAAACACGAGTTATGGTAACGGTTACGGTTATGGTTTATCCGTAAGCGTTAAAACACGAATAAACCATATTTTTATGAATAGCATTTTTGTTTTGCAATAACATCCATTTATAATTTAACGCATCTTCCACGAACTCATTTTAAAATGAGTTTAACAAAAAAGAATCACTTTTACAGGTTAGTTTTGAAAGACTGAAATGAGTTCAATCAAAAGTGCGTTTAATAAAAAGAGATTTTCCACATTTGGTTTTGATTTATATCCGCAAAAGATCTAAAACACAGTACATTAAAATTAAGGCACGTATCGGGCACTTAAATTTAACAACAAAATGTAATATTCCCTCCTTCCAACTCTTTGATTGGTAAAATTTACGACGTCGACCACCTCATTATCGACCATATTATGCGGAATCTAGGCTATTATTGTAAAATTATTTTCGTAACATGTGATTGTGTACATCCCTCCATAAATACGTAAAAATCTCTATAGGGAGCCTTAGAAAGTACGTGAAATAACAGATAGGTGTAGTTGATGCGAGAGGAATGATACAAGGAGACGGCGGGTCGTCGAACTTCCGGGACTAAAACGCCGTCGTGGACAGCGGTCACGTTCGAGCTTATATTTCTTTACAATGTTATATTCGTTTTATCACGTCTTTATTTCGATGGCGTACTCATTGTTGGTGAGCGAGGAATGAAATGTGTAAATTTATTGGTGCGTAAATAAGATGTTTTCTATGTAGATATTATAAAATTATGCACTTGCATATATAGTGTTAGAGATCTTCAAATGGAACATATTCGGTACTTTAATACAAAACAAAAAAACATTTAATGGATATTTATATTTGAAGAAATCTCATTACATAAAAAATGAATCATATTTACTAAAATATTAATTTATTAAAATTTTTTATATATAACATTTAATCATTTTTGAACGTATAAATGTATTCCCAACGATATTGAACTTGTGTATAAAGTAACAAGTTTCTTTAATAGATATTATAATCTAAAATATTTTACAAAATAATTATTTGCCTATAAAGTGTATTAAATCGCTGAAACCTAATCAAATGTTATTTGATATAAAAATAGAAATTTCAATAAATTTTATAGTACTTTCATAGCACTAATCTCTTTTATATTCTGCATAGTGTTACTTATTAAAACTGCTACAAAAAAGTTAGCAACCATGAGAGAAGGACAAATACTTCTAGACCTTACACTTCTAGACCTTACACTAGACACAAAATACACAAATCCTCTATATAAATTTGTAGAAATGGTAATATATTTTTGTTTGTAGTTTTTAAGGAAAAGATTAATTCATTAAAATAGCAATGATCTTGAATGAAGTTTCTCAAAACCTTTTAGTTTTACTAGATTTTACTCATGACTTAACCAGCGTGTGGCCTTGTAGTGTTTGTGCGTAATCTATACTAATTATAAATCCGTAGTTTGTTCGTTATTTGAACGCACTAATCTCTGGAACTACCGTCGCTTTGAAAATTAATTTTGCATTTGATAGCCTAATCTTTGAGGAAGATTATAAACTGTTTGAATATAGTTTTCTGTTTTGTTGTTTGATCGCGACCTCTGAGACTACCAGTCAAATTTGAATAATTCTTAGTATTTCATTATTTGAATTAGAAAAACGAACATAATTTTCATTAATAACGCATTAGCGGAGATGCAAGCGAAAGTTGTCTACTTCGTAAAGCAGCTTAAACAGGTTACCTGTTCGACGAGCATCAGACCAGACCAAAACTCGCGACTCGAGTGGTCGCGTTTCAGGCAAAACAATAACGGCGCGAACGGCAAGCTAAAGAACAGTTATTACTTATAAGTGTCAATTACGATGGCGAACAAAGCGTAATTATGTGGTTCGGCTGTCGATTACCGAGTTGATTTTTAGTATACCGCATCGTGAAATAGGAAAAGCAAGAGTCATGTATATACTTTGTCTGTCTGTAGGTTTTGGCAGTCTTTCTTTAAATATGTATGTCATTATGTTTAAAATTTTCTTTATGAAAAATGACCATCCGAGAATGGTTTGACATTCTAATTCATTACAGCGGTCTTTTTAAAAGCTATTTATCGGGATATCAAATAATTGTAGAATAAGTAGTAGCTATATTGATATGCAAAAAATATATATGATAAATGTATATCTCTTTTGTGGATATTTATTCAGTTAAAACAGTAAATTTTAAAAAAACGTGTTTTAAAGTTTAAAATTTAAATAATATAAAAACGTTATTAAAGAAATATGAGACTCGCTTTTGAATTGCAATATTTTAGTGTAAAGATTTAAACGTGTAAAAGAAAAAGCAAATTCTAAGAATAAATAAACACTGAACACAAATGACGCTCATACGATTTCGCATAGCCGTTTTCTTTTATTTGTCACTTCCGCAGTACAATTATGAAAATGCAGACTAACTAAGAGCCAAAAGTGTTTCTATAATGGCCGTCTTACATCATTTCTGTGTTCGTTATTTGTTGTCTATGTTTTTGTTGAGTTCATGGTAATATTATAAATGTAATAGGGCAGTTGACCAAAACAAAATGTTATGTTTGTTGACGAAAACTACAATATTGTTACCAAAAACTCATATTATTTAAAAAGCATTAAAATTATTCCTGTTGGTTGTTATTGTGTTAATTAATACCACCACGGCTACAACCCTAAAGGGTTTTTAGTCGTAGAATTACAATTGAGAACACCATTATTGTCGTGGAATATTTTACTGATATATTTTTCTTATGATAAACCACTTTCATTTTGATGGATTTCAAAATTTTTGATTTGTTAGTTTAATAGCACTAAAATAAACATTCATTAACACTCGCCGTTGGAAGATTCATAGATTACGCAAAATTTTTTATTGATCACAGTTCAATGTATGGATGTATAAAATTTAAAAATGGAAAGTAACAGAAATGTTGTCGATATCAACAGAAACGTATAACGAAGCATGAACAAAACTATGATGTTCTACGATGAAAGAGCAGGTGGGAATGTAACTTTATATAGCATGTTTTTACTGATGCAGAAAAAATCAATTTACGTAATCAATTCTTGTCGCGAATAATGACTTGATTATCTCTTTTTAAAACAATTTGCGCTCCCTTTTAGCGTATTACGTTGGCAGTATATGTAGATATTAAAATGCTCTTCTCAATTGAAATCCATAAATACTATTTAGTTTTTACGTAGGTGAATTGAATGAAAATTGAATATTACCTGTTTCTATTTTTAAGAACTTTAATTAACCTATATTTCTATTTTGTTCATGGGTAACTCAGGGCAATAATTACTTAGATGGACTGTATACATTAATGACCTTATTTACGTAAAGACTGAATATTTACGTTTAACTTTGTTTCCTGGGTTCGACTGCTTAGGTCAGTAGACCTCCAGTGGCAGTCTCATTATTAACGTATTTACCGATACTGGTTAGTAGTTCAATACAAGTTTGAGACGTATGCGACATCTGTAAACTTATAAATGTACAAGTAAAATTAGGAATCCATTCGATCAATCCACAGATAATCGGTACAAAATTGTCGATTCCGTGTATACAAAATCCGTAGAAAAATTTAATCGAATTTTACGTCGCGATCGATGTCTATTCAAGAGACCAATTTCCGCTCACACCTCAAACACCATCACCGTTTTGATAGCTAGTGTTCTACCATCGTACGCTTGCCGCAATTTTCCACCACGTGCATACGGTAGAATTTTGAATGATATACCATCAGCATTATCCCTGATCAACTATTCAAAAGAGCTTAGGCCTTCTTAAAAAGGTCGACAACGCGCCCATGACTGCTCTGGGTTGCGGGCGTTCGCGTGCATAAATGACACTACACTAGCTTGCATACTCGCTCTCTTGAAAATCTCATAAAAAGAGACCCGCGCAGAAGGACGACAACAGAGCCGGCCGACTCCGACGGCGTCGCCAGAGTCGGCCGATAATACCATAGAAGCGATCGCTTCTCGACGATGAACGGCACGACATTCTCGAACGGTCTATTTAAATACGTATCGTTACGCAAACGGCTGTACGTGGGCGTTCCGGTAAGCATCTCGCGCCGGATTGTGCAATGCGCGAAACTTTTTTTTATTGACACGGTCGGGTTATGGCGTGCGAAAATATGTTTTATGTCGCCGGTTTTGGGTTACAAATCGCCTTTCACCGCTTTGATCTAGATCGAGCGATTGTTTTGGGTTCATGCTCCGGTCTATTGTCTGACGGTGTTGCTTTTCCTTGGGAAGGTAATTTTCTCCTTCGGCCGATTAAAATCAAACCGAACGCAATAGACTAACCGTGCATAGCAATTAATATTAATGGCTATTACGGTTAGAATAATAACAATAACAATAACTTTGTTACGTGCGAATTAATACAATGTATTTTATTTCAATAACATACGTGATGTAAGACTCGTCAGGACTTCAAGGCTGATTTGTCATTAGCACACCGTAATCCTGACCATGTAAAACTGTCGTGTGTTTATATGAAAACTCGAATAGTAGGTGGCTTTTGTAACGCAACTGGGTGCTTAAGGATTTACTAAAAGTACATTCACTGTAGCAATAAGACTGCAGCTGCGGGATTGTGTAGAAATTTGTAATTATTTTAGGTTTAAAATATGAAAATTATAGCTTGAGCTTTGTTCGGAAATGGCTTTTCTTTTAATTTCTTGAAAACTCGGTTATTGAGTAGTTAATGTCTAGGATATCGTAATATTCAAACACAAAAATATAAAAACGTTATTTAGTTTATTTACGTAAATCGTAACCTAGGAGTCGTTTAACTATAGATCATAAAATTTTTAAGCGCGTCAGTGAAGTTCGTAATTCTCACGCAAATTCACACGCTGTTGATGTTTATACACCCTCGCACCTAACGTAGATACGAAAATGTGTAAAAATGCAAAGGTATGTAACAGACATAGTGAATTTTAAATGGTAAAACTGTACTGAGTATTGTGCAAAAATTGTAGATTGCAAACGTAAAGAGTAAAGTGTGACGAATAGAGACTTCTAAATAAAGGTTTCTCTACGTCAGAGATGGGAAGGGTGGAACTGTTTCTAAAATTTGTATTCATTGATTATAATAAAGCTCAATAGCTGATAAACTAAAAATTGGTTGACAGAGGCAAAGAGGTACCGAGATGTTTGGTCTTTGCCTTTTATATTCAGATTAGAATTAGAGATTATGCTGGATTTTTCAAAATTAAGCCTAAAAGAATTGTAACTATGAAATATATAGCTAGAAATATTATAGTCTCATTTCGACTATAAATTATCTGTTCCTCTAAATCACTTCTCTATACACTAAATCAGGTTTTCTCTAAGCCTATCGTAAAAGAACAACAACTTAGTAAAAATTAGTGCGGGAATATTAAAATATCAACAAATTGAACATATATCGCAAAACGTGAGCCGTAATTTGATATAATAGTTTAATGAAAAACGTTAGAGTAAACATAAAAATGCAATATCAAATACGATTCAAGTCATTCATACTTTAGCGGGTACTCGTAGGGCGCATTATCTCCGGTATAACATGTGTAAAATCCGATTTGCACAGTCAGCTTATTACAGCGTGCGGCATGCATCAAGTATTATCGTATAATTAGATTGACCTTGTAAGTTCTTGAAAGGAATGATTCCCGACTAGTGTCTATTCTGAAATGGGATTACAAAAATGTCATACTGTAGAATAATAAAATGTATTTTTATTAGTGGGATGGATAATAATAGAGTTTTGGTTTTATGGAAATCATAGAAGGATTGTAATTGCTAAATGGTTGTAATTAATCGCTAAGGGTACTTTTAAAGGGATGACTCTTGTTACACGTGGATTAGACTTATGTGATTATACTTATGTTTCCTGCTGCTATGTAGCTTCAATGAAAAGAAATTTTTGCGAAAAGCAGTTGTACCTCTGGCCAAAACGTAGACTATTTATGAAAAGAAAAACAAAAACTGTTTATAAAATCAAAACATTGTCCGTCTGTTTATCTCGTCCAACCTCTTATATCCTCCAACCTCTAACTTTAATGCATACAATGGCTGTGTTTTTGATAAGAATATATATAAAGTTTTATAATGCAACTAAAAATAAAATCGAAACCGCGATCTCAATCAACACTGCATTGACAGAAAATGCAAATAGAAACATTTTAACCACATTAATACAGGGAAATTTATTTATAGCTATTAACAACTATGGACAAAATTATTACTATAAAACATAGTACAGGTATGGTGAAATAAAAGAGTCATTGCCATTTTCATTTAGTTAACAAGTAAATAATTATTTTCTACTTCAACAATACTGCTAAAATATTACACATATATTTTTATATTTTTTACTTCAATTATGTATTAGTTAACAATGCTTTATTATTAAAGAATACCTTTCCTTACAAACGCAACGTACCCCTCAGAAGGGCTTTGTACGCGCTCATCCATCACACCATCGCGTTGGGCAACCTTTTTTCTCATCGCAAACAAGTAGGCAAGTGACGAAATAAATTGGTTCGACGCGAGTCTCGAGCTTTGGTCCACCATTCACGGCTCAACAGCGCGAGCAGCGCTCACAAACGGCTGGATTATCGTGGATGGTTAATAACCGCGATCCCGTCGTGTCGGGTGTGCGCTCGAGCTGGCCGGCGGTAGAGAAAACAGTACACAGAAACTATCTGTACGTTAAACACATTTGAGATAAACCACTCTAGGGGAGTATTAGAAACGTTGACAGAATACATTTCTATTGTTGTCTGTCTGTGCATTTGTTCGACTTCTCCACGGAAACTAGTGGATAGAATTCGATAAAATTTGGCATGGTAATAGTTCATACGAAAGTAAAACATAGAATAGGTTTGATACAATTTCGCTGATATTCTTTTATTATATATATTTTGAACACGAAATTAAAATCAGGACTAGATTGGAATCGAAAGCAGGAACAAGATCGAGATCGTGGTTGACAGCGTGACGTAGTCGATATTAAAAGGATGAAAGGATTCGTTCGATACCCACGTGGGCAGAAGCCGCGGGCGAACTAATATATAATAAAATATAGAAACGCGGTAGCATATTGCAAAATCGTAATGCTAATGTTGCAAAAACGATGCCAGTGATTGGCGCGAATATTCGTATCCGGACTACACGTTTGTTAACATTTACGACGATTTCTGGTTTTGGCGTTAGCATTTCACATTTGAAGCGAGTCTGGAATTTTTCTTTTGAATCAAAACAAAGCAATAAGTCCGCAGATGTTGTGCTTCGAGTGTAAAAGCTAAATTTAAAATACCCATGACACAAATAGAACCTCAAAAAATAAAGAATAATACGTATCGGTCCTTTAATTTAATATAAATGTTAAGTAATATTTTGATTCATGGGGTTTTGCAAATGAAAATAATAATTTATCAATGTTTAATGGCAAGTTTACACATTGCACACTTTCTTCACTGCCAGGTATAAGCCTAGTACGTTTGGCGTCAACTCTTTTCCCGTGCGCCTTGCATCTACAACTCAACACAACTAGTGAAGTGGTAATGGTTATCTGTGAACCCTAATCGTGCTGAGCGCAGTATGCAGCGCGCGGGGGATCAACTACGGCAACCCGAACGGGCAGACACGTGAAGAATGACGTCGTTGACGGTTTGCTACGATGTTGGGAATTTTCGGAATAAATTAATTAAGAAGTGAACTCAACGATCAGACGTTTTGATATTTACCTACGTTGCCTGTATATTCAATTTTCTTGCATTCAAACTTCATACACTACGATTTTTGATTTGTATTATGCATTTTATTTATCTATTTAACGCTTCCCCACGCAAGAATGCTTATCTCTAAATATTACCTACTGCTTATATCAAACCATAAGGTCAAAACACGTTTTTTTACTGATAGAAGTTTTTTTAATGTCAGGGTTTTAAAGTGTTTGATTTGTATGTTATTTACTGCTTTTAAACTTTATATGTATTAGTAGAGCACTACTATCGACAACTGTCCGTGAGTTGCATGGGACCATGAGTAGAAAAGATATAGTTTGGTGATTTAGGCTTTTGTAAAAGCTAGTCTAATAACTTTGATTCGTGTGAAAAACTTGAAGGCTGTTGCTATTTATTAACATAACCAAAGAATACTCTTTCATAAAACCAAATATGAGGTTTAGTAGAATTACAAAGACTGAAAAGCAGGATTTTAATACTTTAATTGTATAGTGTAGTTATAAAAGTTTGTGTAGTGTAATTAAATGTAAAGTATTTTACAATTGTTTCGTTTTGTAGTCTGTAGCATACTACACCATTCATTTCATTCTGTATTCAACACCCTACTCTATCACCAAATCTTAATAATTCATTCATCTCATTCTCCTTTACCACCTCCACATTTCTACTATGTACTCCACCTATATATTCAGACCATTACCATATAAATTTCATGTTTATTCATTCGCTTGATCCACTTCATTCTTCTATTTTAGGATTCCTTCCGGTACCTTTAAAAAAAATAACCCTTATAGAATCACCACAGGTCTGTTCAATCGTATGTCACAAAAATTTGCTCGAAACCCGCTAGATCGATTAAGTTGATATTTGGTACACATATGTATGTCTGTGATCCCAACACGGAAGTGTAGAAATAAATAAATTTCAAATATGAGGTCACATTTGAGGGTAAAATAAAAATTTTAAAAGTTTTTCGAACCATTGACCATTACTAATAAAAGCGCTTATTGTGAGGGTCTCGAATATATATATTTTATAATTGTGAATGAGCTACTTTTAAGATAATTAATCAAATATATCCCATCTCAAAACCACTGGGCCCAAATTTTTGAAATAAATATAAAAAATCTATAAGAAGTTAATAGTTTGGTCCAATACAAATCGACACTCATGCTAAGTACGTGAGTGCATTCTTAGTGATTATCAATTTATTTATCTTATCTTTGTTTCATCATAAAAGCAGTACACGTACAATCATCAAACGTAATCACTTAACGCAAACTTAAAAATGCTAAGTAAAAATTAGGCAAATGTAAGCAGGAATAGTGCTAAAATTCGCAAATGAATGATATATATATTTATATTTAACATAAATTGATTATATTCTGTTATATTTTAATTAGATTCTGTTATAGTGAGCAACAAGAGGTGTGCGAGTGTGACTCGGATTTGGTGTGTTTCTTTTTTTTCTCATCACTTTACACATTCATACACTATTCGTAACAAACAGTACTACATCGTATACCAAAATTTAATATCGATTAAACGCATTAAATTAACTTAGAATCTCTCACTAATTTATTCTCATTTGTCTTACCTTTCCATCATCAGATCCCTAATCATCATCCATTTATAAACCGTTCATTAAGATCATTCAGATGTACCTAAACGCTATCCGTTGATTGAACTGGGTATTCTGGGGTATAATTCCACGCGATGTTGCAGCATCACTTCAAGATAACTATTTATCTATATTCCGCGGTCTGTACACTCTGTTCAACCAACTGCACCACCAATCGGTGCAACTTATAATTTAGCGTGGCTTCAACATTATAATGTGGGCGCATGGTGAGCGGCGCTATTATTACGAAGAATCAAATCGAAGTGTGAATCTGCATGCAAATTTGCATACTGTAAATATTAAACACTGTGGTATAGTTTATAGAGCGACATGTTGCACTACGATCGAACTAAACGCGCGTAAGCGCCGCCAAAATCACGGCGCTTTCAACCTTTGGTCGCGAGAAAGCAACACTAAACGCTTAAACAGCGCTGCATGTTTGAATCGTTTGGATACACGGTTAACTACTGTTTCGCGCTGCAGCGAAGTTTAGTTTCAACTGAAAGTTTTGCTTTTGGTAATTCAATAGTTCAAGGTTACCATATTCCTATAATCTTGTTGAATCAGAAATTCGACCCGACCTGAGCCGTGGAAGGTGCTCACATTCGTACATCGATTAAACAGCTGATAATATTCAAACGGCGAAATTTAAATTTCTCGGGTAGGGCAATGTTAATATTAGTTTGTACAGTTTAGTACGAATTTATATATATTATTATCTATTATATCGTATATATGTTTATAACTGAACAGTCTTAACTGAATAACTGTCTGAAGGATTTAAATATTTTTCAGACTTCCTCGCAATTCCCTTGTTTTTCTGAAATTGTTGCTGTCTGTCTTTAAATTATAAATATATATACTGAAGTTTCGAAAAATAGGGTTGTAAGGTGGTTATAAATATGTAGTCGAGTAATGAGGATTGGGATGATAAATCTTGTGAAATTGATAATTCTTTGTGAAACAGGGCAATGCGGAGCGACCCGCAGTAGCATCTAGCATTGTATTCATAAAGCGAGTTCATTATGCATGCTATCGAATTATAAAATTGCAGTAATAGTTAATCATATTATTAGAATAATTTATGTTATTACAAAATAGAAAATTCATGTTATTTTTTAGATATTAGCATTAATCAGTTTTAAAAGTCTATGAACAAAGGTAAAATGGATTTTTACGGCGAGACAACGGTTTCATAATCACTTTGCCCATCTGTGTCACGGTTGCTTAAGAACTGTAACAACTTATTATCATTAAAGAACTGATTCGGGTGGGAAAAATAAAATGAACATTTACTATTTTTAATTTCAGAAGAATAGAAAAATACATATTAGTACTATTTGTTTCTGATTCACAAACTGACCCAGCTCAACTTATTTTCGTACGTGCTTGAACTTGTTTTAATATTTTCATCACGTCAAGGAATCAATTTGTAATAATAACCCTAGCCAATATAGAAATTGATGTAATAATAATGTAGTTAAAATGCACTTACAAGCTGTTAAAGCGCTAGGAGAAAAGCAAATGATTCTATGAAATTCGGACACGCACGAATAAGTTACGCAGATAGAATGACATATTTGATGAACTCGAACCGGTTACTGGTTTTCGACAATAGGGTTAGATCATAAACAAGGGCACTTAAAACATGTTTCTAATTTGATTTTTCGAATTTCAAAATATTATATAATCATAATTATGGGTTATAAATGGATATGTAGTGAGATTCGTCATAATCCGTTTTTTGTTAATAAACGAATGGAATTAAAACATAAAATGGCATTGAAATTCGATATCATGCACACATGCAGACAAATTATCTATACTCCGAAAATTATTTGAGTTTATAATATTTTGAGATGAAAAGACTCAAATTTTTTTAATAAGATATGGGTATGGATACATTAAGAAATCACAGAGTTAAATAAATTTTAGCAAGAAAGAGTTTAAATAGCTCTAGTAGTAGATTTAATAAGTTTAAAATAATTAACAAATAAACAAAACCAAACTTCAAAACCTTTAAAATTAAAAGTTAATAATGAGAATTTCTAAAACCTACAAAGAAAGTTAAACACTCAAAATTATTGTTAATTAAATACTCCCAATATCTACATAATCAATTGTTTCTTTTAGTCGGTGCCGGCCAACGTATGGAAATTCATACCAGGGCCCATAGAATACTAAATGGATTAATGTCGCAGTCTCAAACAGTGAACCGCGTATACGTTACATTGCATTCGCTTCCCGCGAACAGGTCGGACAAAGAACAGTAATCACTGTCAAAATCTGGTACACGTCGAAGCCGGCAGCCAGAAGGCACAGTTCCGGACCGCGCATCGCAAAGCGTCGTCGGGCTATTAAGTTTATTCGTGCGATCGCGACGTCTTCGCGGCGAATCCGCCGCCCGCGCCCGCTCTGCGCCCGCGCCGGTCGTTACCATTTCTAATAATAATGGTGCAATTTTTCGGTACACCGTTAGCTAACATGAGCGCTTGTTTGTTTTATATGACAGCCCATTCATCAGCCGGGGATGGCCCGCTAAGCGTATCAGAAATACATATGTCGTTTTCTGGGTGTGATTTTTATCGTTGTCCCGATTTTTGTTCTGATGTGCTGTGGGGCATTCGATAAATGTATTTTTAATAAATACAGGTATATCTATTATTATTGTAAGTACCGATTGAGACTTAGATTTGTTTTTTAATTTTACTATAAATTCCGCTCTTGGGCGCATCAGCAATGACATTGAAAAATAAGATATCTTCCGTAAATTGAATTCGAAGATATCGAAACATCTTTAAAAGATCTTTAAAAATCCACTAATTGGGACATAGGTGGTTTTATCTTGCGTACTTCATTGTGTGAAAACAAGTTAGATATCATCTCTTTATCGATTCGCCCATTCTCGTCCGAGCGTTATTAATTATCAAACTTTACGTTCATCGGTCGTAAATGGAATGGGCTAACAACAAGGCTGTGGTGCTTAAACTGACGACTAATGAGCTTGCAGTATTAAGGTAACATTCATTTATTTTATCGAACAGTTAGAAGGTCAAATACGCGCGTTGGACTGAGGTAAAACCAAGACGTCTCAAAATTCAGGAGACGCTTTGTTTTGGCCTACGCTGTATGCGCCTAGCGCTGTCCTTAGAATAGGGATAATGCGTTGGCAGGAGGCAATGCTCATGAAATGTAATAATGGTTAATGATCATGAACTTCTTCTTTTCATTCGCCTTAACTGCCATTCTCATCTTGTTTCAATTACAACAATACAGTGTATAACAGTAATTATGTTATTTTTTTATTTTTGAATTCGTTTTCAATAATTTTTAAAGGATTTATCATTATTTCATACAATGCATATAATCGATTGATTACCTTCTTCGTGCAATGTATAATATTAAACCTAACCTAACGTCTCCTGATCCACATTAGCTGTTACTAATTTGATGTAAAGTAAGAATATAATCAATTTTTTTTTAATTTCATTGATCCTCTGATGAAAAAAACTCGAATCTTACGTTCTTATTCCGCGCAACATAAAAAAATGTCCATAACAAACCGAACGAAGTCAGTCTAGTAGTTTTCGTATTGGCTTAACGAGATTGGAAAATTATGTCTATATACAAATGTAAGTAAGTTAAAAATGTGGTGGTATCACACTTGTAGATACAAAAACGATCTAAAATTTTCTATCTCCTTTCTCCCTCCACTCACCATACGATGTATGGCATTTAAGAAATGAAATAAAAATTAGATCACTATAAAATACCATTATAAAGCCACATGCTAGGTCGGGGGCAAATCCTAATTTTCAGATATTTCTCAAGAAAAACGTGTCTCTTATTAATAAGAGAATTATTAGAATTGGTTGTCGTTTGTAAAATTTTACAAATGAACAAAATTATAAGTTTATTTCTTTACAATCTATACCCGTAAATAATTGAGAGTGATTGTCTATAATTTCATGACAATTGCTTAAATTATAAGTATCTAACCAACCCTTTTATTTTGTTTGTCTGTTTGACCGAAGTACTCTTCATAAGTGATCACCGATCTCGATGGAATATTCATTGAAAGGTATGGTAGAATTTATAGGGCTGCACACAAGATAACATTTTGTCGTAGCAATATTTGGCTTACATGGGATGATCTAATCTGGATCGAATCAAAGGTTGACCCGGACTCACGATTGGGAGCGGGAACGTATTCGGAATCGAGTGTGGGTAAAAGGTCGGAATCAGAACATGGTGGACACAGTATCATCGGTCGACAATGAAGATGTAGAAATTCATTCGCTGTACACGCAGGCTGAGCCGAGAGCGAAAGTAATATTAATGTGGATATAACGCCACCAGTGCACAAACCCGTGTGCATAATCGCCAAAGTAAAACGAATATTAGTCGCTGAAAAGAATGTTATCACATTCAATAGAAAGGCAAATTATTATTAAATTACAATTATTTTAAAAATCCAAATGCGTCTATGATAACGTCAACGCGCAGTGTTTAATAAGGAGATTCTTCATTATTCTTTAGAATGAGGGCCTATGCATACATGTCTTGTTGTAAAATATTTATCCGTTCATCTAGGACCCTTCCATTAGAACTGCTAATAGATCATTACAAACGTTTTTGAAATCAATACGGAATATTATTGTGAGTAAACAGAACTTATATTGGGAATTTTGCATACGCAATTATAATTTTATATATTACAACATTTTTGAAGTTGAATCGTCTTTCGGTACGGTGTAAATTGGATTTTATGAAATGAGAAAATGTATAATGAAAAGAGATGGCTATAAATGTATATATAGCTTTTAGACTGTGAGATAATAAGATAGAATGCGCTTGTATATAGTTCCCTATCCTGATCTCCCTCTTCATGCAGTGGTTCGTAGCGGTCTGTGTGTCGCTACTCTACTGCCGTACTGTCCGTACACGGCCTCTGCATACCGCGGAGACTAGACTCCACGATGTATACTATATATTCTTAATCTACTCGAAATATAACAAAGAGAGAAACGTTGAAATCCATAGCACATTATTTGAGTGTTGGATCGTAGTTTTAAACTTTTAAAATGATCTTATATTGAATCGAACAATTGCTACCTTTACTAAAACATTACTTTTAGTAATATAAAATGATTGTCGATCAATCGCACTCTCTCTCTCTTTCTCTCTGTTCACCACCTCCGTAGTGTATTCATTTAATTCTCTTATAAATTAACCAGAATCCAAGTTTCACTTCTACCGCGTGTGAGCTGACACTCGATTTTCCAACTAAAATTTCAATAATTATGCTAAATCTCAATTTCCTTCATCAAACAGCTCTCTAAGACTGTACTATTTCGACAGATAAACCTACAAAATAGGATGTATTTCAAAAATAAAGACAGAATAGACGGATTACAAAAATAGTGAATCACAAAACAATTCTTATTTGCAGGAATCGTAAAGCATTCTCTTTGCATTTAAGATTCTCCATTGAACACCATTGTGAAATTTATACCTTACGTTACACCCATCAACAACTCCACAACGTGGTCACAGTAATGTGATACTCAACAAAAACATACGAGACCGTTGTGTCGCGCAGAAGAAGCGCTCAAACAGAAGATGTAGGATTTAACAGCGCCGCGGTATCGTAGTGAGCTTTTGCTCGATTCAGATTGAATCACAGCCATTTTGTTATGAAGCGTTCGCGCATCGCCAGCAAAGCTATTGTCTTGTTCAAGGAAGTACGCCTACGTACATGGTTAAGTGGATTAATGCAAAGTTGCAGTCGAGTAATACGAAGAAAATCAAAAGCCGGTCGCTCGTTCTACAAGGCGTTTTACTTCATGGTTATCGACTGTACGAACGGTTCAAAATATAAATTATGTATTGCCGGTGATTGGTTTCGTTAGGGCGTATCCAGGAGTTTAATTAGGAAATCAGGAGGTTATTGACACCTTTAGTTCTATGTCGATTCTGCTTCTGTTTAACCGGTACGATTTTATTCAATTGTCGTTTTAAAATTATTGTTTCATCAAAATATCCAATATGAGCCTCAAAGTCTTTCTCGGTGTACGAAAGGATACCTAAGCTCTCTCAGCTATTGAATATTAGAACAATAACAAATACGTTTAAATTGTCGTTTGGACCTCCGTTATTAAAATAAAATTTCTAATGCGTTTTACGATTTTGTTGACTGTTAAGAAGCTGAAATTTTGATTAATCATTGAAGTAAATTTACAAATAAGTTTCTTAAGTCTGCGATAATTTGTATTTTATAGACTTTAATATTGTTAATGTATTTTAACGAAGCAAGTTTTACACGAACAAAAATGAAGTTGCTTTCCTTTGCGGTCTACTAACAAGTAATTTCGATACCGAAAACTTTTCCTTAAGTTTATGATTGTCTATGATTACAAATATTTGGAGTTCAGATCTTAAAAGATGTATAATAATACCAAAACTAAAATGCAAATGCGATATAGATACACTTTTATCAGACCTAGGACTATTCCTTTGTACAATGAACACTAGATTAATCACTGTACAGTAGAACCTAGCAGCGATCAATTTAGAAAGAAATGATATTCAGGATTGATGTTAACAAAATTAGATTCATGAGACCTTAGCGACTGTTCGAGTTAAGTCCCGCGGAGATAGTCGACCTAGTTTTGATGTCAGGGCCTAGCATATGTATGTTAGGCTAAGATATCGAGGTCACAAAATTTTGTATACATATGTCCACTTTTCATTCACTATGTAGAAAATAATATTGCACTACCTAACTTAAATATGAAAGGATAATGAGGACTAATTAATTATTTAAATGCATTATGACCTAGCACTTCATCTTAGAAGAAATATATTACCGAAAAGAGGAATAGTTAACAATAGATTTTACGTCTATAAAACATACTAACATATATTTGCATCTTACTTATCACCATCGTTTACAATAATTTTTATTTTTCTAACAGTAATTATCTAGCGAAATGTATTCTTAATAATCATATCTTAACGTTTACATCCATAAATATACTATTGTAATCAATTTACTTCCAAAGGCGTGACCAAAATAGTGATTCGAATCTAAATGAATTACGTAAAGTGATAACCACAAATTTGGAAGCATTCGTATCCACAGAGCTGACCCTGGCGCGGTCGCAGTTGTATGTTAATAAGTGCAAGATCAACACTATGTTACGAATACTTCCAGCATTGTCGCGGCTTCTCGACGACACAGCTTGTCATCGACAGCGTTATGGGTATAGTTTGCCATGAGCACGCAATCGTCGGTGATCTACAAACAAAGCGGTGGTATTTGTACATTTGTGCAGCACTTAAACTTTGTAAGCTGTTCCCGTGTCATGAAAGCCTTTAGATAAAGGTAGGGCGGTTAGCTTGCTTCGGACGTCTATGAAACGACATCAAGACTTGTTAAAGGCTAAAGCAAAGTTCACAAAACATTAAAAGAAATAAAATGTCAATTCGACTGCGTTTGTTTGCAGTCAGAGGGCGCGATTAACTTGCTTCTTTCGACACGAACGATACTAAATCAGAAACTTTATCCAGAAATACTAGAACAATCGTTGTTAATGCTTTGGTACTCATTACTACATGAGCTGCAAAATGTACAAGAAAAAGAACAATGAATTTTCGTGAGGTTGGTATTGAAGTGCTCTCGATGAGTGCTGTTGTATTTTTATATAACAAAGACAGCCAAAATGGTAATCTTCGCCCAGGGTTCCACACCAGCAAACGAAATAGCATGAATTTGAATTTATATTACCAACTAAATTTGAATTATATACATTTTTATCTATACGAATATAATTTTACTTAAAAATACTTTTAATTACTTACACTGTTAAGGACTTGTTTTGTTCTCATTAATTGCATACATTTTTTCTATTTTTTATTTATGCAATTTAATTATTCGTTATTTTTCTTAAATGCAGGATATATATAACCGTATCGTAGAAATTACAAACCATGGCAAAGCCACAGTTTTATACCAATTTTGAAGTGTTCAGTAGAGCAAAAAGAGAGATTGGTATACTCACGGTATCTCAACATTTTAACTGTCGGTTTAACCGGCACCAAATTGCAGGTCCGTTTATACTAAAAGAAGGTGGCTTTACTCCCGACGTATGGTCTTTTTTCAACACCTTTCCTTTCGCTGTCGCAGGTACTATGTTCAATAAACAAAAGAATAGAAAACTTCGTTCCTAACGGGTTCCCCGACCGCACATTTAGTTGATACATCTCCAGCATGGAGTTTCTTCAGGCTTCTATTCGCGGTTGAATTGAGTAATATTATTAGTATTCAGTTGACATAAATACATGCAGCCGTGACGGTAAAACGTTGCGAGAAAAGTGACGGTGCAGACTCAGGCAGTTCACGTATCCCGCGTCACAGGCGAGCGTGCTAGATTCGCTACAGGATGTCAGCCGCCGGACTACTTACCTGAGCCATTTTAATGATCAATAAACAATTTCGCACTATACAACACACTCTTATAATATTCGCACCGACTACTAACGATAGGATATTTAGTGTGTGAT
The DNA here is from genome assembly GCA_005406025.1 of Eumeta japonica. NCBI lineage: Eukaryota > Metazoa > Arthropoda > Insecta > Lepidoptera > Psychidae > Eumeta > Eumeta japonica. The sequence goes on from BGZK01002641.1 coordinate 36,709, forward strand.
CACAAAAAAAACAGCCACACTTACAGGGTCAAACTTTGGGCGCGGACGTGTTTTTATATTATTGGGCCAACAACACGTACGACTCATGAGGCAGGCATCAGAGGCAACGACCCGATAATAGCTCGCGCTGGCTTAGACAGTATCCGATTCTTATTGTTGTCTATTTCTCGTGCGGTCTTACGTGAAAGCATTTTGCCCCCTCGCGCCCTAAAATAATTGCATTGATTTCAGCAACAATTAAATCACATATGACTCTCGCATCGGTTGTTATTTTAAAATGTTTTTATTTGTCACTGAAACCTATATTGACGCGAGAATTATGAATTATGAGCTTTATTTAATATCAACAATGATACAGAATTAATGCATTATTCATATGTATTCTTAAATTTAATGAGTTGTATTTATTTTTTATTTTACATATATTAATAAACGTAAATCTTTTATGACCGCATACTGCACTATAGCACAGAGTATAAACAGGCAGTTTAGGTTATATAAGAGCACTTGTAGAGCGACACTAAATTATCAGTTATACATATCACTTCCATCGAGCGTGACTGGGATGTTCAGTGCTAATCACTCTCCGTCGTGATCCCAATCCGCCTTCGGTTCTGACTGTTGTTTCTATTCTAGGTTCTTATTTTAACTGCGCTTCGGCTTTTTAACATTTTCCTATACGAATGTCATCACTACGTTGCATCTTTCCTTAAGGGTTATTAAAAATTATATCGTTAAACATTTTTTTGAAATGTGACTTCTTTCCTAGAAAGCCTAAAGATTGGTAATGGAACCAATAACTAAATAGAGGGCAGGATTGGTCTAGCAAACCCTTTTATGATCGATGTCACTTTTTGAAATAGGGCCATATGTCGAAAAATTAATGATATTTGATATACTTTTACCATATGCATATGAATCCTTCCGCTGTTTGCACTTGTTCTCTTATCGATTAAAAAATTAAATGAAAAATATACATACTGCTGAATATTATAAACAATAAATTGTACCTTTTGTAGATAATGTTAAATGTGAATGAATAAATTAATAAAATAGGATAATTGTATAATAAATTAATTATTATTAACTGCAATAATCAGCAAGTTTCACTTCTTTTGAGCTTTGTCGGTGTAGTTTAGATTTTTAAAAGTACTTAATAGAATTAGTGTATTAACAAATTTATTCAAACAAACTATCTTCAATCATTTTATGGGATAGATTTTCTGAAAGTAAAAACTAATACAGGTATTTCATTATTTACAAATATTAACCTAAACACTGATTTATTAGTCACATATTTTTATTACATGAAACTTTGCTGCTAAAGTACGTCATGAAAGCGTCAAAATGGCGTAATCTATAAAATAGGAACGACAGAGAAGAAGGAAGGTCGGGGCGCAATATGCCACCGCAGTGTCTCATTAGCAGCCAATTCATAGCGGCAAAATTTAGTGCGTTGTACTGTACATTGTACTTGGAATAATGTAATTGAATCATGACGAACCTGGTCATGATACGATTACATTTTCTAAATATTGTTACTTTTTTTTGTAGCAATATAGTTATATAATTGACGCTGTTTCGATAGAATATTTTTCAAATTCAAATTCAAAATATCTTTGTTTCATAGGTTATAATATAACACTTGAAATACGTCATAACATTTAAAAGAATTACAATCTCTTAATTATTATTTTATTGTACCCACTTTTTTAATTACCGCTCGTTTGTGGGCGATCCTCAGGAGAAGAACAGAAATTTCAGGATAGCTCTTTGGTGTAAAAACTCCTCAATTATTTCTAATCATTTTTTGGTTAACTTTATATCACAATACAGATTACACTGTAAGTATTCCTACCTAAGAGATATTTAACCAGGTTGGTCTTTACTCTCGATGATATGTCGTATTTACAAAGAACATCATTATTCTTCAATGTAAGATAAATCCATTGTTACCGAGTTATATCGGCCCAGTTGTAGTTTCAGCAATCATGTTTTAATTATTATACAATACTTCATACGAAATTGACCTAAAAATAACAATGGAAAAAACATGAAGTGTTGATACTTCAATACAATAATGGAATTGTTTAAAATTACATAATTGTTTGCAAATAGAGAAAGAGAAAAAAGCTAAGACATTCCTTTACAATTCATTTTTAATGAAATTTTCATTAATAACATCGATAGGCTCAAACATTATCATCATTTAAATTTTCATTAAATATACAAATATGGTAAATATATTACCATATTGTAACAACTTTGTTGGGCTTTCATCACAAGTGGGCTTTGTACAATTTTAAAATGTTTGTGTGTTCAACCTCCAGACATTTAAAAAACACGAATACAATCCTTAAAGGGATATTTTTAAACGGAGCATTGTTTGCTGTCGAATTATTGCAGCTCGCCCGTATATCATGTTTGGATGGACAGAGAGGCCATGTATCAAAAAAATTGGCCAACGTCTCTGATAGAATCTTATTATTGAGAATAACATTTTGAATAATTTAAAATACGGAAATTAAGTTCATGAAGAAAATAGATATATTTCGCGGGGATGTCAATCTGACGCAATTTACAGCGTAAAGACATTACACATCGGCATGGACTCACTAGGTGTGAACATTTGTTCATGAACTTCGCAATGTCGTGGCGAGCCGAAGCATATGGGACGGGACGTCAATAACGTCAGTACTCGCTAAGCGACACCCAGTCCGCCTATTTTCTTCTTCCACTCCTTCGGCATGCCGCATCCGGCGGTAGCTGAGTGCGTTTTCACTAGCAAATTCGGCATACATGCATTCGATGCACTCATTTGCAACGACGATACGTATATAATGACCCATGCAGAACGAACTGCGCTGCATGAATGATTTCGGCTCAGTCGAAAAAGCAAACCAACCACCACACCGCAGCGACCGAACCGGCCGGGCCGGAGGAACTCAAATAAACGAGTACCAGATCGACGATGCTTATGTATTTACGCGGTGCGGATTCTTCAATGGGGATTAGGGTTCTGTACCCGATGTCCGACGAAGGACTCGTCGTAGGCACTGGGACGTCATGCCGGATGTCATCTTGTTACCGAGAGTGCTTCAGAAGAGTGTTTTGCGTTTTAGAAAACAAATTTTTTCTAGATCTTTCTGTCGGGTCCGAAAACGTGACGCGTGCATTATGAAACAGAAGTTGTTTGCTGTGGTCATACTAATATCGGACAGAGGGTCGTTTAAGTATTATAATAGCCAGTTTAGAAGTCAAAGGGCTTTATTTAGTTTTCCTGTCTACATGGTATGAAAATCTTTGTAATAATTAATGACAAAATAAAAGTATATTATAACAAATATATTTTAACCCGTTATCATTATACTGTCGTTATAACAAAAAAAACTTTAGGTGTGGACATGAAATCAAAAGAATGCTGCTTATATACTTAAATATTACGATTATAGTTAAACTAATACTGAGTATTTATTGACATTAATTCCGTATCAGCTAATTTTAATACATTTTGTGATATAAATTCTTTCTATATTTCATATCATTTTGTTACGCGTCTTATTCCACCAAGAAAAGGTTATAGGTATCTGTCTTATTTTAACGATATCATTACAATTAGAAGAGCTGTTTCAAATAAAATAGTTTGTAGTCATATATACTGCGAGGGTTTCACATGTTGCATTAAATCATTAATGAATTACATGCAAGTTTCCGTTATTAAAACTAATGATGTAGTGTACTACTAGTAAAGAATTAATAGTTGTGTAAGTTGCTTGACAGATATTGATGTACATTTAATGATTATAACAAAATAATTATAATTATCTGTGATAATATATAAAGTAGTCTCTAACGTCGATCACAAAAGTAAAAACAAAATTACGATCGGCGAAAACAAAGAAGTCAACATTTTGTTTGTTCCTGTTATATTTTATGCCACCCTGGTTCCAATATTAAAGGTCCCCATTTAGCGACAACATATATATGTGTAAGCGACGATTTTAAATGAAATTGAATTTTGCTTAGTTTAGTACCTACGTTTACTATTTTTTTAATAAAATGGTTATGATCATATTAATTAAAGAATTATCAAAATATCGCGTACTTTTTTAAATTTTCATCATAACAAAATTGTACCGCTTGTTATAGAATCATCACAAGGTTGAAAAATGACCTGACTAAATTCACTGCTTCTTATAAACTTAAAAAATGTAATTAAAATTTCGTTGCGATATTTTAATATGTAACACTCTTCGATCAGAGCATCATCTATTATTAATGAGCAAAGGTATTTATTATTTTTTTCCTCGAACAGAAATAGCGACAAGTTCAATACAACAAAACAAAAATTCAAATGGTACAAGAATAAAGTATACCTACAGAACCATTAACGTATCAGATTCAAAGTCAATTTAATCATAAACAACCTGTTTCGCTATTCGAAAATCTTGTTTTGTCTGCGGTAAACTTCGAGGTGATTGTACTGGGTTTCTGCAAAATGTTCAATATATTCATGTGGGTAGGATTATTTTGGTGCGTTATATGGTTAGACAGCGTCATGGAGGATATATAGATGAAAATAAAAACAATAACGATACGCTAGGCTGACGTTGGCTCTGCCTCAAATTAATTTTATATAAATAAATATATACATATACATATACATATACATATATATATATATATATATATATATATATATATATATATATATATATATATATATATATTATTAATTATATCTACTAGTGAAATGACATTCACTATGCTTATACAATCCGGATATTCACGCCCAGCAGATTAGGATTTTTTATTGAAATAACCTTTCGTAACGACCGTAATTTGAACCTAGAGCTTTTCCAACTTATTGCATTTAATAAAAACTGCACATTATTTTTCCCTTCGAAGTTTAGAGTTGCGCGCGATAGCTCATTGTGATTGACATGCCTCTTTCTAAAAAAAATTGGTTGTTGCAAAGTCGGTATACGGGCGAAAGTTTTACGTGACAACGACTTTGAATTGGTAAAATCATTTTAATAATGAATATTCATTCGTATAGTAAGAAGGGAAATAATGGTAACAATTTAAAACATTTATTTATACAAAGAATTATATTTAAAACATTAATTTATACAAAGAATCTCGCACTGAATTTCATATAACAAAATTTTATTTTACCTTTACACATACATACGTATTTATATACAAATATACATACAAATACATTTGCGTACAATGAAACAGCGTTACTACAACTTAACTTGTTCCTATCTGGTGGAAGGGACGCGTGCCTTTCACTTTTATGTCTGTCTCTCGCTCTTGGGCGGGCTAACCATGCCAGGTTGGAAGGGACGCGATACCTCTCATCCTGTTTGTTGCGCATAACGTTGAGCGGAGCGTAACACCGTTTCTTGAAGTGTCGCCCGGCAAACCAATTTATAAGACGTTGTCACGTCAAAGTAAGTCCAAACCCGTCGGCGTGCTTTTCAATCGCCGGACTCATTCCGTTAATCAGGTATCTGAACTCCGTTAGACCTGGCCAGAATCTTAAACTAGGTATATAGGTTAAGATCTCAGTCCGTATAATTTCTCGTTTGAATTGTTAAAATATGTTGCTCTATTTCATCCGCAGCGTATAAGATTGACAAAATGTCCTGCAAACAGATATAATTGTCGTTAATCGTTCATAATTCTTTATCGTTCTGGCTGGCTCCTTTCTCGCTCAATCGATCTGATCAGATCTCTATTCAGATCGTTAACTATACCGATAGTATCATGTACTAATGTAATGCTACCTAATTCTGTTTATTATTGTGATTAATCACGCGCGCAGAAATGGTAGGTACTTTCCTTTACTTACGCTCATGTTGATATAAATTGCAGCGTCTCTCTCGATTCTGATCCCAATGTCGCTTGTTGTCATATGGTTCCCAATCCTCTTTGACTCATAGATCCAGCCATCGATCACAATCTACGGCAATCTAATTATCGATGACGGACTTCCCAAAATGGTAATTAAGCGATCAAGCAGCATGAAGGTGTTAGCCAAGCGCTGAACTGCAATTCGCACGTTGCTGTTGACGAGTCCTACGCTACCTTACGCTAATTCCTCTAACATCGTCCACGCATTACTAATGTGGTATAATCGATTTATAAATATTATGAAAAATAAAACGAAATGCCCGGCCTTCCTTCTGGAGGGTCCTAAAGCACATCCATAACACACCGATGGGAGTCGGTCAAGTCATATTCCATAGTGTCATGAAGATAGATATACAGTCATACATTATTGGTGACTTCGCCCGTGGCAGACGTGGATCCGATTCAGAATTAGTAGTTCCCGTTGGGACAACTAAAAAGACGACCAGGGTCATGAAGTTTATTGACTCGTGAACAAAGCTCACCATGGCTTTACAGTGTGTCACAACATACAATGTATCTACAAAAATCCCATTAAAATCATTTAGATATCGCAATATTACAAGTAATTCCAATTTTAAATTTTACTTTTAATTGGTCAAAGAGATGTTGGATACGGAATAATTTAATATCTTTTTACCTTAGTGATTTTTATGCAATACCAATTTAACGTATTTATCATTGAAAATAAAAATATACAAATAAATTCAGTCTCGTAAGTATTTTGGGATAATCTAAATATTTTATCTTGAAATTTACTTATATTTAAGGAATAATGGAAAATAATTAAATCCAAATCGTCTAAGAACGAAAGTTTAATGTTTTTTTTCTCTTGTTCCGTTATATTTCATAAAGTTCATTAGTTTTCAATTAATTATACATATATTGTACCTGGTTGGAAATAGTTGATAGTTTTTTTATATCTTAATTATGGCTTTTAAATGGAAAATTTTTAATATATTTGGATGCCTTTAAATTGGTTTTGTCTATCGACAAAAAACAAGTTTGTTATCTGTAATACGCCACTAACAATGCACGACAATATTTTATATTACTTTCTCTCACCAATTACAATGAAAAAACAATTACTTACACGTATCTACTTCTGTTCGAAATATACAACCAAAATTTCTATATTTCACATTTTTCCTAGTATCCTTTTTTTTAAATGTAATCGTATATCAACGCTTTCAAATGAAAACATTGAAAACATTTTAAGCTCGTAATCTAATCGAATGGATAAGTGAAGCTTTACATAATGAACAGAGAATCGGCATTATTCACAATTGCACAATTCTGATGCTGTACTAAAACCAACAGCGACAAACGTATTAAAACCTGTGACGTCACAGAAGTAGAAAAGCCGGTGCGGCGGCGGGCTATCTAGTGCTATGCGCAAAGCGAACGTTTGAATAATATGATTGTGCAATACCAAAACCTAAATCACGTCGGTGTAGCGGCGCGCGATGTTAGTGAAACAGTAATGAGATTACCACGTGACTTTTGTATGACAAATATTGATAATTTTCCTAAATTTGAATCAGGTAAGCGATAATGGATGCAGCTTTTATTCGTTTACTTAATTAGTATTATTTAATTCTGAAAGTTAATTTGAAATTAATACGTTCATATTTAAATAAATACTAGAGCCGTATACCAATAATAGCTACTTCTCTTAAGTTATATATATTTATTTTAATTAAACGGGACTCAATGTATTAAAAAGTAGTAACATTTTGATAAAACTTTCAACCGTTTATTGGTGATTTTATAATAGTATGAAAATTACTAAATGAATTTCGTTTCGTTTGAACTGGATTTTTATATTTTTTTCCCTGATAAACGAGTATTCTTTGAGATAAAGGTAGCCTACTATTAATATGCATGTAATTGCAGTAATAAATAATATGTTTTACATAATTAAATATGTGCAAGAAATAGAAGACCTTTCATTACAATAACAAATAAATAATGTGGGGCGGCACAAGACAGATTCAGTATAAGCATAAAAACGTATAAAAATAAATGAGTAAAAGGAGCAATCAGATTAGTTTGTGCGTATATTTTCAGTGTTAGAAAATTGTAGGAAAATCAAACACATTACTCAAAATACAACTGTTTAAAAATCATAAAGCAGTTCCTCATGTTGCCATAGAATTTGTTCCGAGGTTAAATCTTGACATTTGGCAAAACAAAAATGCATTATTTACAGAATAACATACATTGTTTAACTAAACTTTGCAATAATGCTTGCCGATAAAATTGAAGGTTTCTCTAGAATTAATCACGAAAAAGTTGGCAGAGATGACGAGTTTTCTTCCATTTTCACGTATATTTTTTATGAAAAAGGAAAAATGTTTGAGCTTTTCAAAGGAAAATAATTGAGGAAACTCAATAATTAACTTAAATATTAGTAAGTAATTACTTTAGAATATTGTCGTGATGACCACATAATATTATTCTTAGTTAACCGTTATATCTTTGTATTACTGAAAGAAATCTAAGTCACAACTCAATGCGAAGAAATGGGCTATTAATACAAACGATTGCAGTAAACTTGTAATATGTCTGCTTAGGAGCATATATTTAACAAGTAATGAATTAACAGAATGGCTTTATTACTTTTATCGTCATTTAAAAGATCTGTTTAATAAAAAATAAGACTTTTAATATTCGCTTTTTGGACAAAAAACTAACTAAGTGATATGTCTTTAGCTGTTACCGGCTTAATAAAACTATCGTCAAAGCATATACGACAATAATAATATTTTACAAGAACAACTGCAGAAAACTATCAAACATACATTCAAATATAGCGCACATTACACTTTATTCACAACACATCGCAGCTAAAGAGCCATGCGTTAAGACGGCAACCGGACGCACAAACGCGCCATTTCCCCACAGAAGTTGTACTGAGCGGTCGGTAAGGAAGGCTTGTAACGCGCTCTACGTTGGATACGATTTTCACGTAGTTATTACCCGACCGACGGCAGTGGAAGGATATTTGTAAGCGCGGGTTGTACACGCACCGCCTTCCGCATCAGGATGGTTTGTAACAAAATGTCTCCGATCGGACACAGATGCGGCGGCTAGCGTAAGATATTGTAATAAATTATCAAGAGGACATTTGCATTTTATGAAAGCAACAGAAAATTTACAAAGCCACGACAGTTTTATTTCAATTCGCACTCAGACAATGTTGTAAGATTCCTAAAAATAAATTATACTGCTTACGACGTAAGCGTGTGGCAGAATTTATTACAAAAAAAAAAAAAGAAAAAAATGGAGTCGGTTTTGAGATGAAAAAGAAGGATTGCACTAACGGATTATATTAAACCATTCCTCGGCACGACGTTACTGTCTTACAATGTAGGAAGCGCTTAGAAATATAGTTGTCTCTGTCTAACGCGTAGCCATCTCCTCGTTAATTGTTCAAGGATACACATGCTTCTTCAGTTCACTGCTCTTACGAGTGCTTCGAAGCCTTACTTAACGAATGAACGCTAGCAAACTGTTATCTCTTTACTTTTACTTTTTTTTACTGTACATTTTTTTTTTTAACTTACCACGTCTTACTAATACGATATTATTATCGTCTAAACGATTGTAATGATGTTTGGTAATTTTAACTAGATAATTAAAAAATGCTCACTCACCTCGTTTCCTTCGCAATAGTCAACTATTTCGTTCCTGTAATTGAAAAATAATCTTCTATGAAAAATGTATTATTTAACAATTTCATTCTTGGAGTTAATATTCTTACATTGCGTCAATCTTTAATCCTTGAGCATGAATAATTTTTCATAAAAACAGTGAGATCCTAAAATTTAAGATACTGATGCCATAACTCTGATTTCCCTAGATTTCAATGTATTGAAATCAGGACTGTAATATTTTCAGGAATCACCATGCCAAATAACAATGTATTTATATATTGTAAAACTTACTTAAGGCGATGCGGTGATAAGCTATTAATATGACGTGACGTAGCGCCCTGAGCCCGCAGTTACCGCGTTATTGCAGCAAAAAACGCGGCGCGATTTCTTATTTTTAGGGTCGTATGCCACGAAACAGTTTGGTCTTTTTAAAATTAAAACTAGCAACACTTGCAAAAATTGACTTCGCAGTTTGAAGTGTTCATATATAGGTTAATCTACGAAGAAAATTTGGAGGTTAATTCGGTCTCATTTGCAAGTAAAATGTAAATATTTATATTTTGAAAGAAGTATGTTTGATATTTTTTTATGTTATAAAAGTTAATACAATCGTGTAACGGCAACTGACAAGTTAAACGTGAAGAATAGAGTCACCACAGATTACTTTCCCATGTTTTGTAATTTCTGAGAAAAATTGAGATTTGTAACATCAAAATTTCCAGTTCGTCACCCTAATTGATTTTTAATTACTATTTATTATTTTATTCATAATTTTAGAGTTTCAAAGAAAAAACTCGTTTTATTATTATTAGATTACAAATATGTATTATTTGGCAGTCTACAGAACAACACAAAACATTGGAACACAGCGTTCGGGAGAAAATATTTTAAATTTGGCTAAAGGGCCTCTATGATGGTCTTCTTATCATAAAAAAATAATGAGTGATTGAAATTAATAACACTCTGAAACACATTCAATTATAATTTTAT
>BGZK01002642.1:0-47266 GCA_005406025.1 Eumeta japonica
AAATATTTATTTTTGTTATTTAACTACGAAACTAAGTAATGCATACACAGACATCTATACTCCAAATTTTATCAATAAAAATCTCATAGTTTTTGAATAAAATGTCTATGTAATACGGACGGACGGACATGTTGAAATTTTAAGGGTTCCGTTTTTGACATTTTGGCTCGTAACTTTAAAAATCGAAGTTACAATTTAACATTTGCAGTTGGAACATGAATTGTAATCTAAACCGATATATAAGACGGCAGATTTCAACTTTTCACTACAAAAACTTAAGATTCTTAAGATTTCGATAATTTATATTTTTTTTTGAAAAGTTCTTCTAGTAGAATAACAAAAAAGTTTCAAAATTCCCGGACCGATATCTTACCAGTATCACCATCGCAAACATGCAAAATCATGAGACCTTGATAAATGAAATATGTACTACAAACTTCATATTATAAAATTAAGCTATGTAGTATGTAGTTTATATAAAATATAAATTATATACTATGTAATACTATATATTATAAAAGTAAGCTCGTATGGAAATCTTAGTGTGAAACTTTTATTCTCACCTTTTCAGTGTTTTTTATTAGACCGGGAAAAAGGTTTGTATTCTATAATAAATAGTTGTAGTAAAATTTCTTTGTTGTGCTGTTTGTATCTGACTAGTTTTGATAAAATTAATCAGATGACATTTTTAAAAAAGAAAAATAAAATTTAAAACGATATTCCATATTTTTATTGTCTTTTCCACCAATGAATTTAGAATTTGAATACATTTAGAAGTTTTATTACAAAAAGGAAAAAATGCAACACAAGCCGAGAAAAATTTATGACGCTTATGAACTTAATGCAGTGTCGGTAAAAGTAGCATAAAACTGGTTCAAGCATTTACAATCCGGTAATTTTGGTGTCAAAGATGAACCTTGCTTTGGTCGACCTGTTACGGATAAATCCCGATGCTATGTTGGAAAAAGCAGAGCAAGATCGGCATATTAGTTCTTACAACATAGCTGAAGAGCTCTTCAATATATTTTTGTCTGTTTTGAGGTCAATGCTTAGCTGCCTCAAAACAGTTCGGATTCATTTGAAAAAAGCTAGATATACAAAAAGTCTGATACTTTAGTCACACACGAGCTCACTGATAGAATTCTAATGAGTTGTATACTCATTTGCGATTCTCTATTGAATTAAACTGAACCATTTAAGAAAAGATTGATTACTGGTAATGAAAAAGGAATTATCTCTGACAAAAACGAACGAAAAAGATCATGGTCAAAAGGTAAGCAAGCTCCACAGACTATAGCGAAATCCGAATTAACTCGAATTAACTCGCAGTATGATGGGATCGGAAGGACATTATTCATTATAACCTTTTACCGCTGGGTAAAACTATAAACTTGAATCTCTACTGTTAACAGCTGATGAGACTAAAGCAAGAACAAGAAAAAAAACGACCGGAATCGAACAACAGAAACATACACATTTTTAGCCACTCAGAAAATTTTGAGAGAGTGTGGTTGGGAAGTGTTAATCCATCCACCATATTGCCTTATACCTTCAGATTTTCACCGGCTTCGGTCTCTTTAGAATTTTTTAAGTAGTATTAGGTTAACATCAAGAAAGGACTGTCAAGACTAGTTGTTGCAATTTTTTGATCAATAATTCTCAAAATTTCTACAGCATTGGGATTATATCATTATCTACAAAATGGCAACAAGTTGTTGAACAAAATACTATTTACATATATTATAATTAAATATATAAGGAATATGATGAAAAAATATCTTGAGTTTGTATACAAAATACGGAAAAACTTTTCCCCGAACTTATATGTTCATAAATTCTCAAGGATGCTTGTTTATAAATTAATATTGTATTTTCAAAACAAAATGGACGCCCCTAAGCTATTTTAATTTTATATTAATTTTATCTCTAATATAATTTAAAGTTATATTATCAATGTTTATGATTGACTAATCATCGCCAGGCGTATATGTTATGTAACCTTTGAATGCCTCATTTCAAACGTCATCATTAATACCATAAAGTAATCGAAGCTTCTTGAGGCTTATTTACCTTTCTTTTTTCCCTAATTTTCTTAGTAAATTTTTTCCTTGAACAAAGCGGTAACGAAAACGTGCTTTGATAACGCCTGTGATCATTCCATAACTGTATACTTCAGTCAGATACAATATATTTAATACAGCGTGTCGTATAACAAATATGTCTTCTCTGTGCTATTTGTCGCATTCCTTGTTTCGCTTGTATTGCTGATTTTTCCTTTTCTTTGTTTTTATGTTATTTCAATTCAACTTTTGTCAAACAAGTTTGTATACGATCTTATACATTCACAGAAGGACAACAAACGCTTTGGTTATCTCATTACCATTTAATGCTGTTTAAAAAATAAAAACTTAAATGCAATTAGTTTATTTATACGTTCTCAGCGCGAAAATGCAATCAATCTTATCAGTGTACAACAATCGGAATTGCAGCTTTTAAGATAAACTACCCGTCAATAAACAGTGTCTGGTATTGATGGCCTACACCAATTTATACTCACATCTTCTGGGCAACACCTTTTCAAAACCCATGTACCGCCCAAATTTATAAAAAAAAAACCAAAAATCCTTTGCCATTTTCTATATGATGAATGACTCGGATTTCTATGAGTTTTATTTTATCACAGAAATTGATTTAGCTTACTAGATAACAATGTTAATATACGGTATTACATAAATTTTTCATTTAGACAAATAGACTTTTAGACGCCGACCAGTATTGTTATGTCTATCTTAAGGAAATTTATACGTCAACCTTGGCACTACAACCAAGGTTAAAGTATTACCATTGGTAAATACTGACCGTGTCGCATGAATAATGTCGGTATTCGTAACCAAAATTCGCACTTTTTTTATATATGTCCTCACTTCTTACAACAAGTCTAGTTATGTGAAGAGTACAACTGTTTTATTTTCTTTCAATGATATTGTCTGTATCAATTGACAGGGTATGACATTGTGATAATAAAACATATGCAATACGATAAAATGTGAAATTCATACATTGTTAAGACATTATTTTAAAGCAGCCGCAAGATCAAGAAAAATATGTAAAATTCAAGGAGAAAATACAATCAATGAGCGAATAGCACAGCATTGCTTTTATTATTTTAGTAATGGGGTTGACGGTGGAAGGTCATTTGTGTTTTGGTCGCCACTAGTACTGAATATTAAGGTAGCAATAGAAACAACATCCATCGATTATTGGATTATCTTGGAACATCTTAGACAAGAGTCTAAAAGATATAAGAAAAAAACAGCATTTAAATTCATTGGATACGACCTATAAAAGTCTTTACACAGTGCCACAATAGTGGAGATGTTAAAAATGCAGTCGGGCTATTCCTAGCATCAAAAACCAAGAAATTATTTTAGCAAAGTCTCAGAGAGCTTGCTAAATGATGAGTGAAGGGCCATAGAATGAGATGGGCTATATTTTCAATATTAAGGTTTTCTTTTTTACGATTATTCAGTAAAGATAGTGAACATTAAAACTGACATTATTTATGATACAACTTAATAGTTCTTTAGTCCTTTTACTACTTAAAAGAGTTATTTTCCAAAGTGCAAAGAAATTTCCAGATCCTATAGTGTTTAATGAACATTCTTAATTCATTTAAGTCAAGCTTCAATCTTTAATATGATAGAAGCAATAAATAGTCAGAGAATATATACTTGATTCGAATAGATAGTATTTTATTTACTTATGACCAAAAAAAGTGTGCCAAGTACCATAAAATTCTCTAGTCTGACATATCATTATCAATTCCGCAGACATCCGACTTGGACTCGCTGCTGTATAAGCAGGACAACGGCTCCCTAGCACACATGGAGCTGTTCGAGGGTTCGTCCACGTCGCGTAATGAAGATCTCCGCCCACCTCTCTGGGAGGATATCGCCTCTTCGATAAGGAACATCGACCCCGAAAACGCTAACATGCTCGCCCCTTTAGGGCCCACACACGTCAAACTGGAAGCCGATGACGTACTGCTGGACGAATGTGTGACTCCTTTACTGAGCCCGTTGGAGATCAAAACTGAGAGGCTGAACGTTCATCCGGGATACCAGGCGACGCAGCATCCTCAAATACCACAACCCACGGCCCAGTTGACCCCCGTACCACCTTCGCCAAGTACCTTCAGCGAGATTGGTTTTACCTCGCCTCTCACGCCACCAGGGTCGGATCAAGGGAGCCAGGAAATACTATGCAGGTACACCTATCTATAGTTGTATTCAAGAATGAGTCTACATAGCTCACAAAACAATGTCCATTTAATTATTTTAATCATTATATATTTGTTAATCTGTCTAAAACACAACACTGCCATATATTTTGTGTATATTTTCCTAATAATAATTAAAAGTTTTTATAACCAGTCTTTGTTTGTGAGCTGTAAAAACTCATTCGGTTTCCGATGAATAATTCGAATGATAATATATTATTACAATAGCTTGCGACCGATTTCCGTGCCATAGCGCAAAGATGCAAACTTATCTCTTGCAAAGCGAGTAACGTAACATGTATACCCGTGATTTGTGTTAGTTTTGTATTGTACTTAACAATATTGATGGCTCCACTGATTGAGTAATATGCATCGATTTTCGATCATGTCACACCACCGTGGCCATCGACACGATTTAAATAAATGCTATGGACGACTAAAAATCTAAATTATCCGGGTAGACACGTCGAAATTAATACTATGATTTTTGTTATTAAAAACGAGTTTATTAGAAATATCAAAAAAAAAAAAATTATTAAGACACATGTGTATTGTACATAAAATTAAAGTTTATGCCATTTGTAATTGCTCAATCAAAACTGCCGAATAATCAATCAAGTAAAGTACCTATAGTATGATAATGTAATCTATATGTGAACCAAAATGAAAACGTTGTAATACTGCCATTTCACTTCTTACTTATGTTCCAAATGTTTATAGATCTTCAAAACAGTAAACATTATTTTAAAATAAGCTAAGGAATCGTTACAGGGCATCCAAAGGCGGACACCGCCGCCACCTTACCATCCACCGCCGCTGCTGAGGGCGCCGGTGTTGCCGCATTCACCCGCCCACCATCAGGTTCATCCTCATCATCAGCAGGTAATCACCTCGCGACATCCCGTATTTGCACAAGCTCTGTCTATTTTAATTCACCTCGTGAAACATTTTCTGTAATGATATACTGTTTTTCATTTTAAAACCAATATAATAAATGTCGTCATGATGTTATTCACAGAACAGACTTTTTTAGATAGATTTTTAGAATATTTCGTTTTACGGAGCTGCAGTGAAACTATTAAGTAAATCTTTTCCATATTATATCATCCGGCGTTATTATACTTTCAACTCTATGCTATTTTATTATAATATATGCATAAAATTATTTTCTTTAAGTACTTCATTATATAAACTGACTACATCTTCCTTACTTGACTAGAATAAATACAGTTTCATAATAATTATAAAGGAAATAAATAGTCTATACACGTAAAGAAACCCTTGAAACTCGATCAAGTTTATCGTAATTGCAAGACAAATACGTTTATCGTTTCTTTGGCAAGAACCTCAATAAATAAGATATTAGCTTATATCTTGTATTCCATCATTTGAGTAGTTTCAATAACTAGTTTTATTAAATAAACATTCGATACCGATTGTGCATCGGTGCATGCACACCGATGCATTTTCGATCTCAGCTAATATATAATAATAGATCAATACTGATCCAAGGAAAACTTTGTCAAATTTCAAATCTAGACCTTCACACAAAAACTGATTGAAATGTGAAGTTCCAAGTAAATTTTTTTATGTTACTAATTTATATACATAAACATTTTCCATAGAAAGTAAGTTTAAGTATAGAGATTGACATGTTTTGTGAAATTATATACTTCATAAAAATAAGTTATAGCATATCTGGAATAATATCTCAAATAAAACAATAACAATTCATTCTCTCTTTCAATATTAATATGACTAGTTTACAAATTACTTTACGTTTCTATTAATTTGCATTCCATTTTTTTTTTACAAATAATACAACTAACTTATTTAAATATTTTCAACTTATTTTCAATAATAAAACGGTACATTGCAATGCACAACAAAATGTTACAAGTGCCGGAAGAAAACCGTATCTTATCTGGAACGAACGAAGTCGTAAAATGTTTCTTTGTTTACATTTTCATTACTGTCATTGATATTTCAACCGATAACGTATCGGTGGATGTATGAGTGACTTCAATCACATCTATACATTACCGCAAAAACTGCAACTTGATGTTAACAAATAACATATAGCGTTCGGAGCAAGATGAATTTTGGTGTTAATAATTCTATTGTAATATTAATCTTTAAATATCCCAAAACTCGACCATACTGTGGTATAATATTTATCTAACAATATTCTGTTTGCGTATTGCCGCAGTCTAGACGACAAAATAAACAAGCAGACTTTATGTTAAAATCTTTGCATCTTTAAGATGAAAAGACCTATTAACTAATTAACGTCTACCGCCAATCATAAAGTATGCATCGAAGATACTCACACACTCTTTCAGCGGTGACTCGTAGTGCTATTTTTAATGCAAATTGATTTATAATCACACAAGGTTTGAATTAATTAGGCGTACACGGTTCATCACGAAATAAGTGCATACAGGACACGACGCTTCTTACAATGACGTCGGATCACTAGATAACGAGCCCTTATTGTATTTTCATCGTCTAAAATGACGATTCACGCTCGTTCTGATGTCTATTTGACGATAGTTGTTAAATTAGAGAAGACTATCAAACCACATCAATATCTGATTTAGCATCAAACATATACCCTTCCACGACTTCTTCGTTTGGGGGCCATGTATGTCAATCTTCCCCGTTGGTCCAGTATAGGTTGGAGACTAATGACCGTTGTTGTTGTCAGCCGTCGTAAGAGCGTTGTCAGCAACGTAAAAGCAATGTCGATATCCAGGACCGACTTTGTGCTTGCAAGTCATGAATGCCAATGTTCAAAGTTGGAATCCTGTGTCTCCTCACTTAAAGCATTCGAACCAAAGCCCTATTCGACTTTTTATTCGATAGTCTAAATGTTATTTAGGTTTCATAGCTTCATAGTTAATATGTTAAAAAGTGACGTCACGGGTAAAATTTAATGAAACAGACCTGTACATTAAAATACAACAAGCTTTCGAAGGTATATTAAGAAAGTGAAGGTTTATTAATACCACCAGTTAATCCCATACTAAGCGGTCAGACTCAATATTTTATATATCACAGTACAGTACATGAGTAAACTGTTACGCAATATTTTGTCTACTAAGATTTATGTCCCATTGTAATAATAAATTGAATCAGATAGCACACACTTTACACGACTTTCGTCATTTACATAGCAACACATGGCTGCGCCTGCGCCGCAACTGCACCCGTTAAGCTCGCACGTGCCGGGCCACATGGGCCCGCAGTCTCGGCTCACGTTTCAGTCCAGTCCACTGATTTGTCCATACCATTTTCGACTCCTCAAGACATTTTTTGTTCATCCATTATGCATTTTAGAATATTTATATTACACTAAAATATAAAACAAGTTGCTACAATAATAATTGATTTAATTTTCTTATATTTTTCAGGGTGTTCCAAAGTGTACACTAAAAGTTCTCATCTTAATCATCAAAGGATACACACAGTGAGATATTTTATTGACTACATAAATCGCTTTATTTACCATAATCAGCTGTAGCGAGTTTGATACCTTTGCTAAACAATTCATACTCACTGCAAAGCGAACGTTAACCGACCCGTGCTGGCCAGATATATGTGCATAGCGCTGATTTTGTATAGCACTCACGACCTAGCCGTAAGCTACAAATCCAGATCCTTCCGCAGGTGAAAAGCCTTACATGTGCCAGTGGGCCGAATGCGAATGGCGCTTCGCCCGCTCGGACGAGCTGACGCGCCACTACAGAAAGCACACGGGAGCCAAGCCGTTCAAATGCACGGTGTGCGAGCGCTCGTTCGCCCGCTCCGACCACCTAGCGCTGCACATGAAGCGGCACCTGCCCAAAGCCGCCAAATGACACACGAAGCGGGCCGGGGAACAGCCGCCCCCGGCCTCTTCCACCCTGGTACGTGTTTTCGATAGTCTTTTTCACTGTTTTTTTTAACAAAGAAATAAAATTGTTAAAGTTACTGGTGTTTTAATTTCATGATCGATATATGCAAAATATATCTAAATCGTTTAAAATATGTGAATAGATTAATGTAGTCATATAATTGACTCTTCTACCTTTAATAGGGTAAATAGTTGACTCTATTCAAAAATTATTCTTAGAAATAATACTGCTTATACAATTTCTAAAAAATCGTTCAATAAAAAGTGAAAGTAAAGTCACTCGAGTTATTATTTTTGGGACAAACATGGTCATTTCGAGCCGTACATCAAAAATGCTCTCAATTCTATTGCAACTTCTCTTAGAGCCTCTTTCACCGTCTCCTTTTAAACTTAAATCAAACAAAAAGTCACTTTGAAAATAAAACTTGCTTTATACGTCCTCCTTTTAATGGTTGTTCGGGACAGTCACGTATAGTTAAAAGTTAGTCTAAAAGGAGATGGTAGAAAATGCCCTAAAACTCCTTATCGTGTTGCCCTCGTTTCGTTTTTACTACGCACTTTTGCTCTACCAAAGACGCAAGTCAAGAAAATAGAATGCATATTTAAAGAAGCAACTCTTTACACAATTAAGCAATATTCAACCGAAAAAATTATCCATCACGTAGTGCCATTTGTGGTTGAGGACCAAAAGCATAGTAACAATGCGCTTACCTTAAAATGATACAATAATGAAACTTGAAACGAAAAAGCGGACCCTTAATCGAAATAAAAAAAAGTTAGAATTAAAATTAGTTCCAGATATATTTTTTGTGTGTTACTAGACGGAGCACAATATATTTTCTTAATCCGATACACTGTGTAGAACATGTTAATTAGAATATTCTGTTATCCTTCAAAGATAAAATAGATTCCGACAGGTGCAGGATTATAAGAACGTAAATGAATCGAAGTGAAGTTTTTAACAAATAAATTGTGCAATTCTTTCACTGATGTACGACGGCATGAATTTGTTTTTGCTTTCTGAAAAGAGCTGTACACTCGCCAACATAATAAATTGTATTAGCGGTCGAAAAGGTTTCCGAATCGCGAAAAAAACTAGCTCTGTTCAAATTAATATCGATGACTCAGCAGTTATATATATTATTATAATCTTAATTTGAATAAATCTACATTATAATGATAATAGAATCGTAAATGATTCATCGTACAGTTGGTTACGATGTAAACAAAGTTTCCTTGGTGGTTTTTTAATTTAATTATGACCATTTAGTTTAATATCATCATCTCTTGGTTGAAAAGACTTCACAATATTTAAGCAAATACATTGTAAGGTTAAAAATACGATTTTCGTTGAACATAAATTACACAATTAATAAGATATGCTACATAAAATATTTGAATATGCTAGTAGTTTTAAGTTATATTTAATGACATTAATTTAATAGTTTAATAACAAAGAGGCAAACTTTTTGTTGTACTAATAGAAATCCCCATCCTTTTTTGTATGCATGTTTCGAATATATATATTCTGAAACTTTTAAATTGTGAAAAATAAACAATCGAAAACATGTTCTTTTTACATCAAAATTTATTATCATGTATACTACGTACTGACTTTCGTCCACAGCTTCATTTGCGTGGATATCGAAAGAATGATTTCATCTTTTATACCGACTTATCACACTGTCTCGAACTATATTCCAGTTCAGTTAAAAAAAAAACGTATATATATATATATATAAAGATAGCAACGGGATAAAAAACCGGGGTATACAAGTTCTATCTAGTTGTTTTTGTGGACTTCTCGAAGAAGTTCACAGATCGACAAACGGTCAAAAACTATAAAACCAATCAAAATCCATTCCGTCATCGTTTCCAACAACTCCTAGAATATTTTTTCTCATACAATTTTAACTTATGGATGTTTCCTCTC
Source organism: Eumeta japonica (assembly GCA_005406025.1). Classification (NCBI taxonomy): domain Eukaryota; kingdom Metazoa; phylum Arthropoda; class Insecta; order Lepidoptera; family Psychidae; genus Eumeta; species Eumeta japonica. Next base: position 10,108 of record BGZK01002642.1, read on the forward strand.
TATTTTTTTTGTTATATATGTATATTATATTATAATCATATATTGTTTGTATTCCAGGAGGAATGCCAAGAGAACGCATACTTGGGCGGCGACTTGGATGCAGGCCTCATGGACACTTTCTACGGCGCGCTGTGACGCGGCCGTCCCCCACAAGCGTCCACTTGCAGCACAACATCGGAGCGAAACAACAACCCTCAATACCTTTCTATGTTCGTGTAACGTACAGTTACGTTCATGAAGTTCTGCGTGAAAAGTGACTGATTGGAATGAACGTTTTTTTTTTTAAACAAATCTTGAACTGTTAAAAAATAACTTCCAAAGAAAATGATGCGTCGTTTGCAATTAACACGTGTACAGTGTGAGTCATTCGAGAAGTCAGCCTTCGATTTTAACCACCGCTCTAGCGACTAGCGTACTGTATAAATTGAATAACCTACTATTACAGTAATTTTCGGTAGATTACCGAAAACCTATAAGGTCGAGAACATGAAAAAAGCAACGATATAGTTTCCGTATGCTCGAACGTACGTTGTCGCGTTTTCGCATAAGGGCCTAAAGGCAATATAAATAGACACGCTAGACCAGCAGACGCCACTGTCGTCGGGATCACTCTATCGATATTGAAGGCATCACACAAACGACAAGTTCGGAAGTATGTGTATAACTTTAGAGGATCAGTTTCGTTTCCATCGGGATTTTACTTTCGAGGAGTTCGCTTAAAATGTATCCAATATCTTTCGCGATATCTCAACTTAGCTAATATTCTGTATTACAAAAGACGTGATTATATTATTTATGTAGCTCTTAATCGCGTGCACGGGCCGAGTGTCTGACGGTGTGTCGTTCGCGTTAATAAAACCGCGTTTATCGTATTCGATGATTATGCTCTAAATGTACGCCTGAGTCGTATTTAGCGTTTTACAGCTCCGGAAAATGTAAATTACTTGTGCTTTACCATGTTTATTATAAATTTTAGAGAGGAGTACTAGTTTCTTAAGATTTGATTGCAATATTATACAAAAACATTTTTTTTTTGTTGTATACTGCCTTTACGTATTTGACACTTGACAAGCTTTTTACAAGAAATTTTGTATGCGATTCTGAATGAAGCAAATTAAAATTAGCTTTATCGAATAGAGGAGTCATCATTGAGATATGTCAAGACGCGTATAAAATCATTCTCTATGGAACAATAATTCTGATCAATGGTTATCGTATAATGAACAATGCTGATTAATAAATTGTCAAATCAAATATTCGATGTATCTGTTGAATTATGGTAATTTATTAAAACGTGTTCGTTCAGAGACGTTGACATATTCTTGATTTTTTATTTATTAATTCATTTCACTTCATCACTTGAGTCGGATTTAATGTTGTCTTTACTTATAAATATGTGCATATTTATATACGCCCACTATAATTAAATTTGAATTAGTAAGGGTTTGCGTTTTGAACGCGTACAATAGTATACCAGTTAGATGTGTTTTGCCGTAACGTTTAACATTTATTAGTGAAATGGCAGTTTTTGGGATTTGTACGTAAACCGACTTCAGAAAACACAAACAACATTCATTGCAGTTTTAGTCTGTTTACAGAAAAAAAAAACTGTTCACGCTAATAGTAATAATAAGCCTTTTTAGAATGAAGCTCCTTAATACGGCTTGCTAGAGGAGTGGAATAGTAGAAATTCGTAACTTCACGGAAAAACGTTATGCCCCTCCATGTGACTTTCTCTCTTTCTCTCTTTGCATTATGAGTTTTTTATATAATTGATAATTCACTGTTTTACATCTATTTTTATTAATTAGATATTTTTTCTAAATTATTAAATGAAAATCTTTGATTTTATTACTTACTTTTGCATTGTTTATATTGAAGAAGAATTGTTACTGACGGCGGTCCCCTGACCGCACATGTAATTTTTCTGTATAATTCATTTCGAGGCAAGTTAACATAACTACTTCGGTTACCACACATTCTAAAATAATTATGGATGTAGAGGATTAGTACGATGAATATATTATCGAACAAGCTTTTTTAAAATCGAATCTTTATTTGGGATAAATAAAACAACAGCAAATGTAAGATTTTACGCTCAATATTGAGAAATTTATGGTGTTATTTTAAGACAATAGATTTCCTATAGGTTTTCTTCTATGAAGTAAAGGATTATCTTCTGTATTTTATTCAAAATTTGAGACTCAATAGTTTCGGAGATAAGCGAACAATATCATATATTCATTAGTAACTTCGAAGCCATTTATTAAAAATTTGTAAAATAGAAAAATTATGTTTAACATACCTTTAATTGTATTAGATATTTTTGAGATCCTCACAACAAGCTTTCATTTGATACCTTAATCGAACACGAGTTTTCTGCTACTGTATTGTGTTTGCGTCCTGCACATCAATAACTTCTATGAAATGATTGCATTACAAGTGATAGCAAAAGCAAACAAAACATCGAGAGCCATAAACTAGCACCCAGCACCCCGGTTTGCGTGTGCCGCATTCGTATCGCTAGGAAAGATCACAGTTCTCAAGTACATGCGACGCTAAATAACGATCCTACTTTCTCGCTTAAATAAATCAGGCGATAGATTATAATGGGCTCGAATTGAAAATCGAAAACGTAACCCGCTGTCGACAGCCGTGCCGTGACACGAATGTGTATCACACGTGAAAATAGTTAATCGTAACTTAGAATTTTAAGAGAGCAAGTGGAATATAACAAAAAGTTTTAGCGTAACCCTAGTCTAAGCTTAGAAACGTACGCACCAACAGCGTGTTCGGACTCGCGAATCGCAGTTCGCCGCCGATTTCGTGCCGGCTGCGAGAAATTCGTTCTGCACGAATATGCCGTCTTTCGTCTTCTAGTCTCGGATTTATGATGGTTTTATATTACGAGGGAAACTGGCCACTTACGATTTCAAACGATGGATCTAGATGATTGCACGTAAATAAGTGAGAGAATTGATTTCGAGCTTTCGCCACAGTGAAATACAAACGGTGGCTTTTGTTCGAGCCTTCATTTTCAAAGAAAAAGCACAAATTAAAAAGGCTAAGATGGTTACCGTATTCGTGATCGTTGAGTTGTAATATTCTCTACAGCCCAAAGTGTGAGTGAAAATATCTAAATGGCCACACGAATTGTGCACAGACATTATGTTTCAATCCAATGACGGTAACAGCTTTGAATTCAATTTGTAACGGGATTCGTGAAAACCATTTCAACTTCATTTGAACTTCATGATTGTATCGGCATAAGAATTAGTTAAATGGCTGAAGCATCGAAATTTCTTGTGTTTTTCGCGTTCTACAACTTCTGCTTGATATACAAGATATTAGGCTCACGTTGAACGTACAATTAAGATTTTGTATTTTAGTAAAACCAGGTCATGTTTGTAATGTTAAGATATAAATGTGCCTCAAGCTGACAGAAACTAATAGTTGATACGTAGGCAATCAAATTAGCGTTACTTCTTTCTGTCTATGGCTCAGTTTTCCATTATTCTAACCAATTGTATTTGGTCCGAGTGTACCAATGCTGGTAAATAAATAATTAAGAGACAATATCACCGTGCTTTTCAAAATTATTATAATTCTTATCTCAAATTTATGAAAACAATTAACATGGTACTCCTCCGTAACCAGATTATTTGATTCAAAACTATATATTTATGTAAATCAAATAAATATTTATCTCCTTCGATCAATAAAGAGGAATGTACTTTCTGCCAAAATTCGTATTGATTTTATTGAAGAGCATTCAATCAGTAACGTTTTACATAAAATAAAAGATTTAATGTATTTTCTTTTATTTTATTTACCATCTTTTGAGGCTATTACAGTCAAAATTATTCTTAAAATTACGTCGCGGCACACAATATAATGCCTTTTAGAATTTTTCACTCAACTCATTCAATTTACATCGAGAACTTAAGACAGACACTCTGAGGGATTTGTATTTAAAATTTAAAATAATGTTTAGAATATGAATTAATGTTAATTCTTGCCTATGAGCGTGAGACGCTATATCGAGGTTTATTAACTTTCGTAGATAAACTGTATAGACCTTTAGTATACTTCGTATAGAAGTGTTCATAAGTGATTCGAATAAATGATATGTAACCGAGAGCGACAAAAAGTGCCCTCGCGTAAGCGCCTCTCGGTGCCTGTGATTTGAATTGAACTTTAACGGCCGTCGGAATTTGCTGGCGTATTGAAATCGTCATCGTTCTAAATTCGCCTTTCAAACATACGTATAGAGAAGCTTTAAACAAATGATATCGCACAATTAGTATTATCAATTTAACCAATAGAATCACACACAGATTTCAAATGATGGTGGTGTGTAATGAAAGAATTACTTTCGGACTGTTATTTTACATCTACTTACTAATACTATTTTTACGTAATATATGTCTAAAAGGTGTATCTTTTGCAGAAAGAAAGTTTCCGAGTCTGTTGTTGTATTAATAGCAATTAAATATAGTCACTTTGTTATACTTATGGAATAATGATCTATTTATAAAGAGAAAACAAAAAATCATCACATGGGACACGAACCGTCTTAATTCCATTAAATAAAACATAAAAAAATATAGTCAGAAATTAATATTTAATATGAAGATGATCCGACACAACTCAGTCATTCATTTACTAATCGATATTTATGTAGGGCACTTAAATTTCTTGCACAAATTGACAGTATTCATTCATCTTAATTAGCACTTATGTCTAAGAGCACAAGAAGTAGTTGTACGTTGATATTGTGGAAAATGGAATATATGCCATATCGTGTCTTTAGATGCCATATTTTTAAAGAGAGTTTTAAGTCTTTGTAATATTTTTAGTTGTAATTGTATAACAATATGGACTATTGTAGTCAAGGGCTTTTTGTTAAAGTTCATTCTGTCAATTTTTTTATTATTAGATAAGTCTGTTGACTAAGTCACGAGATAATTTATTGCCAATGAAATGTTATTAATTCTTTTTTTTTATATTATATAATGATAAGTGTAAAAAAGTTGAATAATGCATATTTTTAAAAAAAATTATAACGTAAGAAAAGTGTTGAAATGAATAAAAATGACAAACGTGTGATCTACTAACTTTGTGCACAAAGATCTTCACCATGCTCGCATGGTAGTCGTGACGACTTTGTACCGATTTGTTATTGAACACAAAGCCCTGCCTACTGAATTTAGATGGCAATAATAACCAATAAGCAAACCAATATAAATAGTGCTGATGCGCAAATAATTAATACGTTTGTATCAATAATAAATCGGGAATCAAGGAAGGTTTGATTCAGGTTATGTAGGAAGTTTTATAGTTTGTAAAAAAAAAGTTGTATTATGATTATATTTACTTAGTCGTCAATACGTGCATTGTAATTTGAACGATTTTCAGAACAAAATAAACTTAGTCACATCCGGCATTGTTTTATTTTTATCTCGTTTCAAACCTTTTTCGTAAAAAAAAAAGAAGAATCCCAATATTTTTCTCATCTCTTAGCTCTTCGATTACATGTGCTCGTTGGGATGAATAGATGTATAAACGTGTTTATAGCGAGAGTGAGACGAATGAAAAGAAAAGGTTCTAGACGTCTAGACGAATGAAAGAAAAGATTCTAGACGTCGAACGAAAGTTTGCCTGACTCCTGTCACCCCACTACAAAGGTTTACCTCCCTTTTTCCTTTAAGTACTCTCATTTCGGATTGGATCTCTGGTCGTTCATATGAATCCAATGCATGTTAGAGACTACTAGCGATAATTTTTAACAGACTTCAAACAAAGAATGTGGTTCTATGTCTGTCTGTATGTATTTTTTCATTAGTCCAGCGACGACGTTTAAAAAGCGACAGCTTATGAACCTATTAGAAAACGAGAAAAACACCGGTGCAATATATTTAACCTCAAAAATTTTAAGATATGGTGCCGCATTTACAAATACACGATAAGATTTGAGCTGGAAAAAATAGCAAAATAGAATTCTTAGAGGCCGTTTACTAAATTCCTTTAAATCAAATATTAATTTTGCTGTGGATATCAATAAAAGAGGGTATTTCACCTGATACTGTATTATGTGACATACAAAATTACAAACGTTCTGTAGATTTGCATTGAGCAATATAGTATTGCATGCAATTTAAACCTAAGTAGGTATACAGATGAGCAGATGCGGTGCGTATTATTACTCTCTCTCCTATTGCATCAGTGTGTTAAATGCAAAACCACCTAATGCTACTTCATTTTTCTACTCAAAAATAAAATCAAATGAATAATCTATGGTCAATAGATTTTACAAATACAATTTTATTATTCAAAAATATACATTAACAAGGAAACTAACAGCATCTTTTCTAATTTTTCTGTATAGAAATGACAATCGAACCACTCTCTTCGAGCGACTAATTGTCTTCTGTCGCTCACTACTATTAATACTTTATTAGCCACAAGGGGATATTCTCGGTAATAGACTAAAGGAATTCATGCAGAATTACAAACATGAAAGTTATGAATGCTGCGTATAATCCAAAATGAACTTGAAGAATAAAGACGTATGATCTTAAGAAGCGGAGAATAAGTGACCCTACAAGTACACTGAATATTAAATGAGAAGTTAAAAATATGGAATGAACAATAAAAAAACTACTTTCTTAATAAACAGATAAGAAAAGGAAACATCGTTTTTTTATGAATACTTGTAGTATATCCATACGACGGTATAACATTAGATGTCCTGTTCCTTTTCAAGAGGCCGGCAAACGCCCTTGTTGGCTACTTTGGAATTGCAAGTGTCCATGGACGGCGGTGACCATCTAGTCTCTGAATCCATCAGACAAACACACCGATTTTGATGCAATTCAAAACGATCGACGTTGTTTTTTAAAATAACCCGGGTAGATTTTGTAATTCAACGGTGGAATAGTTTTTAAAGATATCGTAAAGTAAAACTATTCACAAGGTTTTTTTTCCAAGTATATCTCTTGAACAAATCAACCAGATTTATGTAGTATTTTTTGAAGTCGCTTAATAACAATATGGGAAATTTTAGAGTTGGCCCTAAGATCAACCATTGCCTAGATTTTTACCTACTGTGTGGGGAGTATTTTAAGTTTCTGGAAATTGCCATACATAATCAATATTTAAAAGACAGTTAACTATCTTTGAAAATGAAACTCTTTGGCTGTAGAACAAAGTTTATTTCATCTAACTGTCAATTGCTTTTACATTGCGGCGTTATTTTAAAAATTTGCATGTCTTCATCACTATGGACTTACGTCGTGAAAATTTTCGTACTATTATTTTCTACTATTTTCAGCGTAATTTGACAGCTCAGTAGAGCCTTGCTCGGCCTTTAGCGCTTTTGGCAAAGAAACGCCATGCAAAGCTACTATTTATGACTGGTTTGCAAAATGAAAGCGCAATCGTGACAATCTTAGTGACGAATTTTATGATGGTCACCCGTACACCGTGTGAACAACAAAAATATCGATTCTATGCGCTATATAATCCAAACAGACAGACATGTGACCTATCGTGAAATTTCAGCAATCTTAGGCATATACAATCAATGCTACACCAACATTTGAGCATGAAAAAGCTGTGCTTTATGCACATCTCACACAATTTGAATGAAGCTCAAAAAACGGACCATGTCACTTGGTGCAATGCCATGCTTACAAGATTCAAGAAAAATGCGGCAAATTTGGTGTGGAACATAGTGGCGAAACAAGGATTTATTGCTAGGACCTCATAATAAAGCAGCTATGGAGCGTATGGGTCCATCGATATGAGCCGAAACTAACCAAAGTAGCGTGTGAGCGAAGTGCCTGTAAGCGGACCATTGCCTCTTTTTTTAATAAAACTCGACACGTGGCTTAAGAGAATTGATGTACCGTGAATAATGATGACTATACGATCATTTGTTTGCCGGAAGATATTGACGAACTCCGTGAAAATAACCGTAAACGCCGTATCATCTTGGTTCACGACAATGCCAGTTGTCACACGGCAAAACAGACATACAAATTTTTGAAGAAAAATAAAATGTAGAACTTATGAACAATCCTGCATACAGTCTCGATCAGATGTGACTTTTTTTGTTCGCAAAAATTAAGATCCAATTACGTGATCAAAGATTGTCATCACCAGAAGAGGCTGTTGAAGAGTATGAAAAACATGTTTCCGAATCACCAGTGAGCAGTGGCACAATTTTTTTCAAAATTGTTTTATGGAAAAAGTTAATGTAGTGATTTTTTCTCACTCATTCTAGAAATTATAAGTGCGTCCTAAATATATTTTAGTACTTTGTTGATTTCATACAATAATTTAGAAAGTGCACATATATTTATTAATAAAGGATAATATAAAACAAAATAAAATAAAACAAAACCAAAGTAGGTAAAACTATTCGAGAAAAAGGTTTCTCTGGGGGAGACAATACGTGTGGTGTTATCGTGGTGTAATACTGATTCTTTCTTCAATAAAGTCGTAACAGAAAAATTGGTGAACTTCGGAACAGTGAGCTTCTAATATTTGCAGCATAAATGCCACAGACTGGCAATTTTGAGCAAGTATATTTTATCCGCTTATTAATGGTGTGGCCAAAATGGTCAAAATATATACGTCCATGTAGAGAACATACCGAGTGTTCATCCTCGGACAGTACGACTAGCGTCGATCAGTGAAACTGTTCGCTGACGCGACGCCCAAGCTGATCGATATTTATGCCTTTGTGAGAAAAGTAAATACGGATATATATAGGACCATATTTATGTCAAAATTCACTACGTATATCAACAAATGCATCGAGAGGCAATACTGTATCGGCGGTGAAGTAGGCGCTGGAAAATATAAAAATGCAGATAAAGTGCAGACTCTGTCGGTTGAGTAGATGGGGATATCAAGTCTTTTTGTTATGAAAGTTTTTAGTATTGATTCACCCCAGCCAATTTGTCCATTTGCATTTTCCGGCGCGAGGCGGAACGGAACTCAACGGAAGCGTTGCTGCGTCACGCAACATTACGTAATATCGTAGCCAGGCTTGGTCGTAGTTGCATTTACGTCCCTGAACTTAATATTAGCCATTGGGCTGCAAATATAGAACCAACAAGTATAAGGGAGCTGCAAAACGGGTTAACAAGGGTGGACGCAGTCACGTGAACAATAAATATTTCGAACAGTTAGTGATAACTGTTCTATGAGAAAAAAAAATGCCATTGATCCATATTATACCATAAAATCAACAATAGAATAAAAAGCGTATTTAAGTTTTTCGACCAATACATTTCGATAGTCGACAAAACTCGCAGTAAGGACATTTAAATAATAAATCGAGTCTGGCGTGACTTTTAGGTGTCGTATCTCTTTGTTTCCATGAGGTTTTTAATTAGATATGTGGCGATTAATAAATATAAGCTGTATTAACTCATCCTTTAATTTATAGGCATATAATAAATAAACTTTAAGTCTCTGGTATAAAATTGGTTTATATTGGTAGACCCTCTAATATTGGTGTAATTTAATAACTTCTCAGGGTATATATTTGTCAATATGTTAAAATATAATACAGATTTATGTAATACTATCGTACTTGTTTGTTTGGCCAAGTTTAATATTGATTATATTTTGTCGATGGTATTTGCCGGCGTTTCAAAAATGTATTTCAAACATTGTCTTTATCTTTGCGCAAACAAATTGCCTTTAACAAAATACATACAATCACACTTTACTACAAACTTTAGCTTATGAAGGAGGTGAGTAATTTCTAACGCCAAATTGAATATGGCGAAGTGCTAACTTGGACGAGGTGCGACGGATGCTGTTTCTAGGATTTATGAACCGAATGCAGTGTCTGTAAGAGTAGCATAAAACTGGTTCAAACGTTTTCAGTTCGATAATTTTGATGTCAAAGATGAACCTCACTCTGATCGGCCTGTTACAAATAAAGTCGACACTATTTTAGAAAAATAAGAGTAAGATCGGTATATTTTTTCATAGCATACCATATAGTTTTTACGATATAGTTGAAGAGCTATGAATTGATCACAAAAAAGTTTTAACCAATTTGAAAAAAGCTGGATGTACAAAAAAGCTCGATACTTGTTTCCTACATGAGCACACTGAAAAAAATCTAATGAACAGTGTACTCATTTGCGATTCTCTATTAAAAAGTAATAAAACCGAAGGGTTTTTGAAAAGATTGGTCACTGGTGATGAAAAATGGATTACCTACAAGAACATGCGAAAAAGATCATGTTCAAAAGCCAAGCAAACTCCACAGACTATAGCGAACCCAGGTTAACTTGCAATAAGTTGATGCTATGTGTATGGTGAAATTGAAAGGTCATTATTTATAATGAGCTTATACTGACAAGCAAAACCATCAATTCGGATCTCTACTGCCAACAACTGATGAGACACCAACAAGAAGTATAGAAGAAATAGCGAAAAATGATTAACAGAAGAGTGTAGTCTTTTCACCAAGATAATGCCAGACCTCACACATATTTAGCGACTCAACAAATGTTGAGGGAGTTTGGTTAGGAAGTCTTAATGCATTCACTATATATCCCGGACCTTGCACCCTTAGATTTTTATATGTTTCGGTCTCTTCAGAATTCTTTAGATAGTGCGACGTTGACATCAAGACAGGACTGTCAAATCTACTTATCGCAGTTTATTGATCAAAGTCCAAAAATTCCTACAGCAATGGGATTATGTCACCATCTACAAAACGGACTATATAATTAAATGTAAACAAAATACGACGAATATCTTATCTTGAATTTGTATATAAAATACGAAAAACTTTTCGCCGACCTTATACAATGAAAATGGTTTTCTTCGGCCGCGCATCACGTAAAAACTACTAAACGTATCGGTATGAGACTATGACAAATCGACGCAGAATCATCTATAGAGGGTTATAGGCTATTTATAAAATGTAAAAGTATGTTAGTATGGATGTTTGTCATATGATGACGGCTGGACGGATTGTAATTGGGATTTTGATCATTCGACGTGGAATCGTTTGTAGATGGTTTTATAATATAAAAATGTAGAAGATTTTATAATATAAAAATGTAGAAGTTTGTTTGTATGGATGTTTGTCATACGCTGGAGGTTGGACGGATTCTAATTGGGACTTTGACGGTTCAATGCGAAATTGTTTTGTACTCTACTTACAATCAATAAAAAACTTAAAAGTACATTTGTATGGATATTTGTTATACATTGACGGTTGGACGGATTATAATCAAATTTTGCATAGAGATACATTACGTTCTCAAATAGGATATAAGATTATGTTAGATAATATAATAACATTATCTTTATGTAAAAATTTATAAATACCCAGTAAAAATAGTATTCATACATTTCGTTGTGGTTTCGATGTCTGTTCCAGTATAAATAGTAATTTGCTGTTACTAATGCCCAAGAGACGACTAAGATCCGTATCGAGACCTGTATAGGAAATGTGAGCGGGACAGGGATCGAATCCGACAATGGAACCAGAATTGACATTGAGAACAGGACCATGATCGCTATCAAAATTGTCAGAAAAAATCATCTATCATCACATATACTACCCCCTCTCTAATGAATACATAATGCAGAACGGAGAGCAGAATCGAAAGCGAAATCGAAATCGAAATCGAAATTGAGAATGGGACAATCGGGATCTCGATTTAGTAGTGGCGCGACATAAAAAATGAAGGAATTCATTTTACGTCTACGCGGGCGGAGCCGAGCACTAAAGCTATTATATATCTTAGCGGAATACCACTGATTGACTGACTGAGTCATAACGAGATCTCCGATAGGACCGATTTACTTGAACTTTGGTATAGTCATTCTTTTCGGGACGTAGACGGTCAATAAGAACAGATTTTACGCAAGTCCCATCCAAAAATTTTTTTTAAATAACATCACATATACTAACTCCCTTTTTCTAATTAATACATAATGCGGGACGGAGAGCAGAATCGAGAACTGGGCCAGAATCAGAATCGAAAGCGACACCGGAACCAAAATTTAGAACGGGACTAGGGTCGAAAGGAATCAAAAGTGGGATTGCAACCGAAATCGAGAATAAAATAAATTGAGAACGAGACAAGGGACAGGATCAGAATCGAGAACAGGATTTTTTAGGGAAAATCTTAATTATATATATGTACGTATACAAAACATAGTAGTTATATTAGAAAAAAAAAAGTCAAAATAAATATTCAACACAAGACGTTCATACATTCATATTGAAAGTTAAAGCTTTGATTTTTTATAAGAATTCGGAAATAAGAAGGCCGTTCAATAAAAGTGAGATTGAGTACGTTACTGGTAACTTTTGTTAATTTTTCTTTTTATTTTTTGACATCGATACATAATACCTTAGGCTTATCTTTAAAGCTTAAAATTCCGATCTTAAAAAACTCTTCATTGTAAACACAACAATTCGTGTACTGTGACTACTACTACATCATCTTTGAATCTCTGTCTTTTCAGATACTCTTTCAACCTTGAAAATAGACAGAAATCACTAGAGGAAAGGTAGCATAAATATAGAGTATGCTCAAGTATTTCAAAGCCAGCATTTCGTAATGCAATCATAGCAACGGCGGACCTGTAAACTAGAGTATTATCTCAATGAAATAAAACAATTTTTGCTAGTTTGCCTCACGGTTTGTTTCGAATTTCATTATGCATTTTTTTTATTTGTTCTACGTACAAAAAACATATAACAGTAATATCGGAGTCGAGATAGTCTATGATGACCACCCCTTTACTATTTCAGAAAAGAGAGCTCATGGTTTTACCAGTAGAATTACGTGCCTTGAATTTTTTGGAGGGTTAGAGATAATAGTGTTTCCTATCATAGACTGTAATTTTGTTTTTGTATCGTACATTTTATTCAAGATTGTAAACTGAGTCAAGTAACTTTCAGGATCTTGTTGTAACAGCTCCAAAGAAGCTTGAGATATGTTCAGCCTGGTTTATTAGTGTGCATCGGTAAGCATACTGGGGATCCAGCGCGCGAATACTTTTTTATCCTCAAACGTTCGTGTAAAATGCTTTGTACACTACCAGTCGAAATCTTTGTTTCTTCTGTTATAAAACGTACCATGGCATGAAGATCTGCTAAAACAATTTTTTTACTATTTCTTCGATCATTACTCTTGTTGGGCGACAGAGCGAGGCTTATACATAGTGGATGTTCTTCCACGATTAAGTTTAGCGTAGCAACGGGCAACTGTAGAATACTGTGGAGCACTCGCTCCTAAAGTATCCTGTAAGTTTTAATTGATGCGTTCTTTAGTAAAAATTTTAATGACCACGCGAAATCAATTTTTTTCTATTTTCAACAATACGCTACAACAGACTGCAAATAAAGAACTTGCATTTTTAGTAAAAGAAAAAGTATTCAAGTGATTTTCTTTTTTGAAATCTAATCAATATTACTTTTACCACCCAATACTTACTTTTTTGGTTGCAAAAAATTTGTGCCTCATCCTCACTTTATGTTGAACGCGTCTAGTACAAGAAAGAAAAAATCGGCAGTAATTATTTGGTATCTTAATTTTATATATGTACCGTTACTTAATTAAAGTATAATATAATGCTTAATTAACTATAAATAATGAATGTGTATTTGTACATTAAATATCATAGTATCCTCCGCCACTTGTTTTGCCTGCTGTTATTCACTTTGGTTTTGTAGCAGCTTTCGCCTGTTATTCGCCCGCATAGATATAATTTGAAGTCTTTCATCTTTACATTTATCGATCATACTGTCAACCATAATTCCAATCCCATTTCCAATGTTGGTTCCAATTTTAGTCCAATTCTTCTCACTCTAGATTCCAGTCCCGTTCTATATTCCAATTCCAATTTGCTCCAGATTCTGATTCTGATTCTACTCTTCATCCCGATCATAGTTCAGTTTTCGAATCATCTTATCAAATTATGCTAGAAAAACACCTACTCATACACCAAAAACGCACTACAGCTCAATTATTTTATTCATATCTCGATTTCGCTGTGGCTCTTGGTTCCTATGCCTGTTCTGTTTGCAATTCAAATGTCGGACCGATGTTGATTTTGAGCCTGTCTCAGACGCTGTTGTTGCCAAAAACCAATTGGTTTAAAAAAGGATAGGAATGTTCACACATGTGAAGCCGCGGGCAAAATCTATTTATTAATTAATACATTTGGTGAATGAAGTAGTTTTCGAATACTAACCACTTTGGAGATCAATATTTTGACGTAAAACGTCTTTCAGCTCGGTAGTAGGCGATCACTTGTTAAAATCGTATGCAACTAAAACATGTTGGCGAGGACCCTCGATGACGGCTAAAGCTCAGTAGCTACGTGCAATACCATTGTCATTAATACATTGTTGAGTAGAGCAAAATAACTATTACTCAGGTCTTTTTAATTTGCGCCATTAGATGGCGCCAGTGTTGCGTAACATATTGCGCAGTTAGAGCTAAAAATTTACGCTTACAAGGATTTAATTTACTAATTAATTTTTCGTAGTTAGTGTGTGGAGCTTAAAACAAAAGTGGTGGTCTTAGTTGGAATTTGTGACTTTAAATACGCCTGATATAATATAATTAATAATGAATGCCTATCAATGGTCATATTGTGTTTATCTTAATTTTCTTTGAAAATTGTAGAATACTTATGCTATGGCGCTTTGAAGACTTATTATGCATCATAAATTGCGAGAAGTGATTTAAAGAGAAAAAAGAGGTCAACAAACCCCGATCATGATCCATCACAAACACTGAATGGGCCCAAAGGCGAAGGGAGCTCGCCGATTGAGTACAAACCCGTATCTAGTACTGCTGAATTAAACCGATAGCTACGGCCCAGAATTGAGCCAGCCGTCGTCTGTAGTCTCAGCGGAGAATTTTCAGTCCATCAGTGTACATCCTGGGTAGCCAGTTTAGGCCCAACTGTTCGAACACTTCACCTGAACTCGAGCAATTTGGTGTGTTTGCGGCGAAGTTCTATAAGCAATGAGAGTTAGCCACAGAACGGTTCAGTAATGCGTTAATTAATAGTGAGTTTGGCCACAAATGTGATGTATGCAATTGACTGCGGTTCTTGAAAGACTTGAAGGCTGTGAATGCACCTGTGGTCTAATTCTTGAAGAATACGTTCCCTGGTGAAAATACGGTGCGAAGACGTTGCATGGTAAACCAACGGCCGAGTGCTCCTACACAGCCTTACCAGATTTTTTGCCATTTGGTGACGAATTCGAAATTGACTTAAACACGCTCAAATTACGTTATCGCACAGGACGATTTTACACCACATCTCACCGGAAAAAAAATCTGTAACACAAAAAAATTACTTCAAAAAGAGCTTTCATTCCTCTATTAAATTTGTAATACAGATCAACAAGGATTTATGACAACCTTTCAGGTTTTCTATCTTTTATTCTATTTTATCTATTTTATATCACTGCGACGATATTGAATCTCCTTAGTTAGGTACGTTTTAATTTTTTACGTTCAAAGGTTTATATTTTCTAGTGCGCCGAGTTGTAAATTTTGAGGCAGAAATTCATTTTCACCCTCATCCACTTACTAAAAACTAAATTAATAACACAGGACAAAAAAGTCAGCCATTTCATGAGAGAAGAACTCTTAGTAATATTCGATTAGAAACACCCTAGGTCTGAATATATTCTTATCGCTTTCAATAACTTTTATGGATCGTTAACAATTGCGCTTATCGACATTATTATTGTTTAGTAAAAATTGCAGAGATTTTTGATTAACATTACGTAACACATGAGATATGATTAGAGCGATATCATAACAGACTACCCAATGCTATCGGTACAGAGCTTCGATTAAAGCTTTCATTAATATTTGTACTTCCATACACCTTTTTTTATAAGACACGGGTCTCATTGAAACTATATTATAATCGAATGTTCCAATGAGATTGTTATGGTATTACAATAAAAGTTGATATTTTTACGATCCATACGATCTCCCTTCACATCTGAATTTCTATAACATAAATATAGTTCTGCTAATTATGATATTAATGAGATAATTAAAAAGCAACACCCTTAGAAATCTAGTATAGGGTCTAAAGGAAACAATCAGTGCAGTACAAAATTCGTTCCATATTCTCACGTAAGGCCGGCTGCAGACCCAGTGACCCGGTCACGTCTAACAGAATGCTAAACGGGCGCCAAACAAGATACCGCTACCCGTAACGCAATTTATATGGGGGATAATTGACAAGCTCGCCAGTCTCACCCCGACCAGCGATGGCCGCGCTGAAGTGCCTATTCCTCGCGTCAGCGGTGCTGCTGGTGGTGGCCGCCGTGTCTGATATCAGCTACGACGAGGGCGAGTTCTCTGAAGAGGATGACCCGTCAGAGAGAGAAGGCCGAATATGTGAGTTGGTTTTATGACGGCTCGTCATATTTATATATATTTATATGTTTTTAATGCATTTTATAATAAATATGCTTAATATTGTGTTAGTGTTCATTACGTGTTTTTGTGATCAAGACTTATCACTGTTATGTCCTATTAAAAAATAGTTATGCTAAAGTGCTGTTGCGAATTTTTGTGTGTAGTATTTAAAAGTGGCAGTTGTAAAAAAAAAACATTTTAGCCTTCTAATAAATAGTAATTTACATACATGTATCGTCTTTAATTGAACTAAAAATTGTGATATAACAAAAGAATTCAAAATGTTCTATAGAATCAAATTTATGCAATTTAATTGAGACATTTATTTTTAGGAATTACAAGTACTCATTTTCCATAATTATAACTTAATAATGGTACGTTAAGGTACAATAAACCCACGCTCATTTGCCAATGAACTACGTGAAAACGACAAACCTTTATTTTGTAAGATTCTTACACATCTTCAATAAATTAACGGTCATGAATAGTTTTTCATTTCAATGTGACTTTGTCAATGAAAGCTTCTTTTCTTTGCCACATACCAACATATCAATTGGTTTTCCATTGTTTGTTCTAAACAGCGTTTCCTACTGCTCTATTCGTCATCACACATTTTCATTCCAGTTTCTTTTTCTTATGGAAGACCAACGCACTTTAATATATACTTTTCTATTCTAGTCTCAAAACTTGTAGTCCTTATGTTCACGCCGTATTCTCGAGGTTAAATGCTGTGGCAATAACCCCCTCCTTAACACTCGCCATCCAATTTGTTTCCTACCCGCACTCGCTGTCTTCTGTATATCGAACGCAACCGCAAATCGTTCATCATATGTTGTTATAATTATTAATCTAATTTGTGAACCGCAACTCGCAAGTGAATACTACTTGTTCGGTATAAAACCAGCACAAACCCGCAGTCGTGCTCGAAACTGCGGTGGCGCCGAGAGTGAAGACATCACACAGAAAGGTGAGTTCCTCTCTTTTCCATTCCTTGATTTGCCACTGCGTGAAGTTTCGAGGATAGGGTGAAAGGGACAACCCCGACCAAGGAACCAGCGCATACATTTTTTTGGTCACTTCAGCCACGGATAGGTTTATCTTGATTACCCTCGCTTTAATATATTATCGCACATTTTAATCCTCAATTTAATTTAATTTCACAATTTATTTAAAATGTCAGAACGGGAGACACGCATTTTCGATCGCAATGTAAAAAAGTTACAAAATAAATTAAATATGTATTTTAACCGCTTGCAGACTATGCACGACATGATAAAACGTTAAACAAAGATTTGTCTAATTCGGATATTTTATGGCTAACGCATCGACGCTAGATTCGCTACATAATAATTTTGTTTCGACTATAGACGAGCGTAACGCATTACTGGCTTGGAATCCTGACGCAGCAAAACCTACCTACGACAATCTTCCAGCATTTGAAGAATTGTATTGCATTGTGCGGCATAAATATGAGGAGATAATATCGCAGAAAAACATACAAAAAACTAAATATTCTCATACGGCTACCCGAAAAACCCAGAAATTACCGCCTTTAGAGTTGAAATCGTTTGACGGTGAACCAGAAAATTGGCCTATTTTTTACGAAACGTTTCGATCTATTATTCACGAAAATAACGATTTAAATGACGGTGAAAGGGTTCAGTATTTAGTTGCAAAATTAACAGGCAAAGCGCAAACAGTTTGTCAGGGTTTTATGCCGACCGCAGAAAATTATATTGTTTTATGGAATACATTAATTAATAAATACAACGATAACTGTTTATTAGCCTCTTCTTATTTGGAAAAATTATTAAATCTACCCCAAGTTAATGACTCAAATCCCTCTAATTTGGAGACTGTATCGATAAATTTTCATCAATAATTTCGGCCATAAAACAGTTAAATAAAAACAATTTGGAGGAATTTATATTTATTCACATAGGATCTAAGAAAATTGGTGTGGAAACTTTAAAATGATTTGAAATGTCGCTTAAGGATGATTCGGAATCTCCAACTTCATCCACATTTACTAAATTTATACGCAGTCAATCTCGAATATTACAACGTGCATCTAATGATTAGAAATATAATGAAATGTAATATATATTTTTTTCGCTTTCCCAAATCAAGTGGTTTCTGTAAAAAACTTGCGTAAAAAAGGCAGTTTTAGACGTGTCAGCGTCTTAATTCAAACACACGGCCCGCGCCGCGCCACGCGCGTTTTATTAATCTACCTAGGTACTACAGCTCGAGCCGCTGCGCCGCATGCTAATAGGCATATTGCAAAAACATTTGTTAATGTACAAGAAACTATTAATTGTTTATCTTGTGGAAGGGATAATCATTTTCATTTGTATCAATGCCCTAAATTCATAGCATTTTCTCCGTATGAGCGTTATTCTTTCGTAAAACATAAAAAACTATGCGTGAATTGCTTAAGTGATAAACATATTCTCAGTAAATGCAAATCCAGTAGTAAATGTCGTTATTGTTCTTGGAATCATCACTCGTTAGTGCATTTTGTGAATGAAAAGAAATGGAATGATACTATCTCACTTGCACCTATTACTTCTGATAAATCCGCTAGTATTCACACAGAAAATAAAGCGAGTATTCTCACACCGACGCCTATATCACTGTGTACGGTTAATCCGTGCAGAGCACTCGCTATTGCCGATCCATCTCTGCGTGAACGAGCCGTCGATATGTCGATCTTATTAGGTACCGCGCAATGTAATGCTCTCGACAGTTTTGGTAATATTCACACATTACGTTTATTGGTAGATAGTGCATCTCAACGAAATTTAATTACCGTTGAATGCTGTAGAATTTTAAATTTACCATTATATCCCCCGCCAGATACCGTATTAGCGGGTATCGGTGACGTCATGAGTCTATCGAAGGCGTCACTTGCTTAACGATTCGCTCGCGCTACGACGACTCGGTCCGGTTCACAATACAGCCGCTCGTAGTGAATCGCATCACTAACGCATTACCTACCGCTAGTATAGATCATACGCGATTAGATTATTTAAATGATTTACCGCTAGCAGACTTTAAGTATTATAAACCCGACCTTATTTTAGGGTCAGATTTATTCGCTCGCATACAAGACCGTTTCTCGAGCAACAACCGAGCCAGTTGCTGTTGAAACGCTATTAGGTTATTTGGTTTTAGGGGAGGCTCCTGTTATCAACTCCGCTATTAGCAATACTACTTGTCTGTCATTTTGTACTTTTCAACAAATTGAAAACGCCTAAATAACTTTTTCGAACTAGAGGAGGTGCCAGACGTCTCTTTACTTACACCGGAAGAAAATGAATGTGAGCTGATATAGCCAAATACGGTTAAGTGCGAGTCGAGCGACCGATATGTGATCGTGATTCCGTTCAAAGGCGATCCAAACACGCTCGGGGACTCGTTGCAGAGCGCTAAGCGTAGGTATTATCGTCTTGAACGTAAATTATTAAGTAATCCGCAAATTAAGGAAGAATATGACAATGTTTTCATAGATTATTTAAATAAAGGTTACTTAAAACCCGTAATCGACCCTTCAAATTTAAATTTTAATAAGCAATACGTTACCCCGCATCACTGTGTGGTACGTTCCGATAAATCCACCACGAAATTACGTGTCGTTCTGGATGCCAGTATGAAGACAACTTCTGGTCAATTATTGAATGATTTATTGCATATGGGATAAAATACGCCGTATTCTCGAGGTTAAATGCAGTGGCAATAACCCCCTCCTTAACACCCGCCATCCAATTTGTTTCCTACCCGCACTCGCTGTCTTCTGTATATCGAACGCAACCACAAATCGTTCATCGTATGTTGTTAAAATTATTAATCTAATTTGTGAACCGCAACTCGCAAGTGAATACTACGTGTTCGGTATAAAACCAGCACAAACCCGCAGTCGTGCTCGAAACTGCGGTGGCCGCCGAAAGTGAAGACATCACACAGAAAGGTGAGTTCCTCTCTTTCCACTCCTTGATTTGCCACTGCGTGAAGTTTCGAGGATAGGTGAAAGGGACAACCCCGTCCAAGGAACCAGCGCATACACCTTATTATCATTTCACATTGGTGTTCCTACGTCCTCCATAAATAATATGCAAAGGTCACATTCCTTCTTTGTTAATTCTACTGTATGTTTTTGCCATACCCAATTTTCCTTGCCGTATCTAAGAGCTAAGCTAAATATTTTATTATGAGTAGCGTAGCGTGCTTTAGCTATTAATAACAGCGTGCAAGGTCCCATTCATTACTAATTGTTTGTTTATATATATTTTATGCACATTGCCTATGAAATACCTAATGAAAAGGATGAGTAACATGTAATTGTAATATCCTCAAATAGAAAACTTTGATTCTTCATGGAAAGTGTTTGAAAATTTAATCTTTAGTTTCATGAACCAAAAATGAAAATTTAGATTTGGCCAACTATACACCTGTCGACATCCTTGCTCTCAAAAGATAGATTCCGTTATTGACCGCCAGCTTTTGGTCTAGTTGGAGGAACACCAGTTCATAAATGGCCACTAGTAAGGTTTTTGACGCTCAAATAGTAACCTTCTTACTTTATTGGTCCACCATTGAACCGAGGCAATCGAGATCAAGTGGAAGATTTTAACTGTAAGTTTAGATGTAACGAAGACCTTGAAAATATCTGACACAAAGCGCTTCTCAATACGATACATACTCGGATCCCAAACCCGTGAATTCCGATATCCCACACCTGCGCACTGTCCCTTATTAATCATTCTATATGAGTTTACTGTAAATCATTGACATTCATTGCTACGAGATTGACAGTACTGCAGATGTACTATGTAATAGCCATATTAATATTTTTTGTAATCATGTTGGTTAGAGTCGAATCAACCTTGTGTTTGAAATTAAGACGTTCTTCGACCGAATCTTAGAATAAGGCAGAATCAACCTTTTGAACTTAACACCAAAAAGACACAACTTTGTGCATTTACTGCTAATAAATTCCGCTACATCTATTGTTTTCTCTTCGGATCTTTGACGTCAACATATTGCAGAGTTATTTCGCGATCATCTATACAGCAAAGCAAACTAGCTTCTAAAAGCTTGGAGCGTTCATGAGAGCACGGCAATACATCAAACCGGATCATCACCTCTTACTTTATAAGCCACAGCCCAATATCAACTCTTCCCTCTAGGCCGTATCCCACATCGAATTTCTTGAATCGTCAGCGACCCACTTGTATCCGGCCAACCACACGTTGATTTTTTTTTTAAATATAGCAAATTTGTGCATAATTTATCGCATGTACATTAGAAAGTGCTCTAAAAAACTATACAACCTAATTTCTGTCGTTGGTTTTGATCATTATTCCTCTTATTTGAAATACCATAATGATCATTTTGATGGCTAACATTCTAGCAACGTATACTTTATACGCAATTTTCTTCCACGCATAGTAAAACTCT
The DNA here is from genome assembly GCA_005406025.1 of Eumeta japonica. NCBI lineage: Eukaryota > Metazoa > Arthropoda > Insecta > Lepidoptera > Psychidae > Eumeta > Eumeta japonica. The sequence goes on from BGZK01002642.1 coordinate 32,025, forward strand.
GGAATGATCTACTACGATCTACCATGAGCTGCGTTCCCTAACTAAGACAATGGAATCTTCAAGAAAGAGGCTATTACTTTTAAAATGTCTGACTTCTTTCGGTTGCGGTGTTCATGAGCGGCGATGATCACCATTTCTCTAGTGGCTTGCTCGCCGTTTGCCTTTTAAAAGTGCTATGTATGTAAATGCACCATTGATAGCCACATACATAACGATCATTCAAGTAGCAATGGATAGTCCACACCGCTCTTGGAGCTGATAATCGTTGGATGAGTGGCAATCTAACTGTCAACAGCAATCCATAAATTAAATTTCGCAACATGGAACGGCCTTCGATTAGGTGGACTAAAGGTTGGAGGTGGTCCCAAATCATAAGACATGAAAATCTTGTTATCTTACATACATAAAAGAATATTTGTATATATGCAATCAATACACTCAGAAACTATTTGACCGATCATTATGAATATTGGTTTGTACATTATTTTTTTACGGAGAAGGTTTTATGCTATCCCCATTGACGCAACTCGCCACCAGGTGGCGCAGCGATGTATTGACTTCCGTATCGCTCAACCAATATTCATAATGATCGGTCAAATCCTTGTATATATATATATATATATATATATACAAGGATTTGACCTTTTGACAGACAATTTTGACATTAGCATTTACTCCCGGCTTCTTCAAAGTCGGAATTGTGACTGGTAGCGAAATAGGGATTGAAAGCGGGATGGGTCAGAAAATTGTGAACGGGACGAGAATAGAATCTGATCGGAACTGAATCGCAAGCTGGACAGAGATCGAAACGGAGAACGGAACTGGGGTCGAAAACGGATGTGGGGTCGGCATTACAATCAAATATGTGCCCTGCTGCGGAATCGAAAGCGATACGGGTATTCAGTTAGAAATCAATCGACACAAAAGATGAAGAAATTCATTATACGTCCATGCTGGCGCAGCTACGGGTATTAAGTATACGGGGAAAAACAAACAAAAAAGGCCAGAACAATGTCTGCCGGGCCAGCTAGTGTTAAATATTTAAGTTATGCTACTAGATTAATACCTAGCAATAGTTACTAAAATATGGTACAAATGGTCTGTTAAAATTAAGAGAGCGCAATTTCTAACGCCGGGTATACTCTGCCTCTACCACGCTTTAAATTTGTGCTATATAAATACTTAATGCGTGAGTGGTATCCTATAAAAGGATGCCTTTAATAAAAGGCGATGAGCAAGCGGTTAGTTTGATGGTCAACGTTCGAGAGGAAAAAATCTCTCAGAAGATGAACGAAGCTTGATCGGCGAAAGAAGCGAAGTTACTACTTAAAAAGCTTAGTACTTACCGTGGGGTTTCAATATGAAACCATATTCCCGTATCGGAATATTCGCTAATCGAATATGCAAATATCATTCTAATTCTTCTAGACGTTCAGTGGTAAACGAATAGCAAAGTCTTGAAATATCTACTTCGGCTTATGAGCACGTACGAAAAATAAACCTGTTTCTTAATTTTTATTATTGTGCTCCTAAAATGAAAATATAATTTGTTTCCTTACGATATAAATAACGATTGAGATTATTTATTTTTGTATTAAAATGAGGTATTCTAAAAATTATGCATGTGATATATGTTTTAAAAAATGTGTCTACCGAGGAAAACTACAAAAAATTCAAATTCTAGTAGTATAATACACGAAACACGAAAAATCCCAGTCATACTTTTTTGATTTTGATTTGGTCTCTACACTCATTTTCGCCCTGTCCCATTTTCAATTTCGGTATCGGTCCTGATTTCGATTATGATTCTGGTCTTTTCTCGATTTCGCTCCACGTCCAGCTTTCAAATCTGACTTCGCTATCCAATCGCAGTTTCGATTTGGACGAAGCCCGGGCAAATGCTAATGTCAAAATAAAACAAGCTATATTACTCGATTACAGAATAGCTTTCTATGAGTTAAAGTATTATTAAAATCGTTTTAGAAATATAAATTCATTGACGAAATCGGAAGTAAACGTTGGCAGATTAGTTTACTCAAGAATCGCGCAAATAATAGATATTTGAAAGAATGTTTAAAATGTGTTTATTAGTTCGGTTTAGTAATACAAATACTCGGATGAAACCGGGGACTAATGCTAGTTGTTTTTTAGAAACGTTCCCGGACGTGCGTCTAATATTTCATCAAAGTTTCAACATAATCGTATCAAAGAGCAAGGCACGCTTAGAGGACAATCATACTTACATAGATTTTTATTTATATGGGTATGTAATGGGCTTTTCCTCTTCTGCATATATAAATTAGATGGTTCTTAGTTACATAAAACCAGTTACATCACTTTTTTAATTAGAAACAAGTGATGGGTGCTCTATGCTATCGCAACACAATAAGCCTGTGTTAATTATCCCGTTGGTAATCTCCTAAAAATTACATGATATAAATAAAAAATGAAGTCACGTGTCATACATAGGTACATAATTTTGAGTAATCTGCGTATTCAAGGCATAAACATTTCTAATTCCTAATTTGTGTGCGGCACAATTTAGTTTGATATTTAGTCTCAACAGTATGTTTAGGGTGAATGTGCACCCCGTGTGAGACTTGAAGACTAGTGTTGTGACTTTTGTTTCATTTAGTTGACATCGACAAAAGTACTATGTGACTATCTTACACGGATAGCAGTAATTTGTTATTATCTTTCTTTACTGTTTCACTTATAGTTAGGTACGTGTTGATATAAATTATTTCTTAAAAAAAAAATTGGTTGTGTGTAAAGTCGGTTTACGAGCGACAATTTTACGTGATAATATTATAAGATAACATTGATGAAAAATTGCATTCTTTTATGAATTGTATTGAATTATTATCGCTGAATTATCATTATTTTGTATAATACAAAGAAGAAGCTAATTGAAAATGACAATGTTTTCGATAAATTAACATTTATTTGCACTCGTTAATTCAAATATTTTTCTACTTAAATTATACAGTAAAGAGATAGATGAGTCACAAGCCGAACGCTTAGGCCGATCGTGCCTCTCTATTGTTCCGCGCTCTCGCTCGCACGCTCGGTTCATCCGAAACGCGACAATGAATCTGCAGCCGGCGTTCATCGATTTATAAGACGCTATCAAGTCAAAAAATTTAAAATTAATTTTACTTTCGATCAATATAACTTTTTATCCCTCAAAAATAATAGTTTACTTTGAAACATCAAGATAAAAAAGGAATTAATAAAATGGTGAATGAAGTAGACGTAAGTGATAAGTAGATACATGAACAAATACAAATGTAATAATACATTTAAAATATGACTCATTGAATCTTAATAAGATTTTCCCAATAATATTGTTTATATTTAGCTCCAAAAGTTTAAAACGCAATCTTTAAATAATTTTCTCACATGAAAAGTAAACACATTTTCTGGTCATTTTCTCTGAATAAATATTAGCAAACGCGAGTTACGAGTGACAACATTCTCTCGTGTTCGTTATTCACTTAATATATCAAGAACTCTACAATGATTTCTGTACTCAAGCTAATTCATAGAATGCATGAATGCGCAAACATTTTAACCTCGTACTAAATATACTTATCACAAATAAATGGTTTTCGGATATCGATTGGAAAATATCGTACTAACGCATGTACTACACTATTAAATAAACAGTTCACATTCACTGCCTTATAAACAGGCGGATCATGACTCATGATTGGTGGCCGGCGGAGATTAAAAATACGAATGTGAAAATAGCTACAAATACTTCTTAATAAAATGTCAATTGTATCCGGTCTAGGCTTTTGCAGGCAACAATAGTGAAAAATATAAATAATAGCTATTATAAATTTTCTCCTGCTTTTCCTTTTTTATTTCCAAAACATTTTCACATTATTTTTATCAATTTGTGTGTAGGTACAATATGTATGACCAATATCGATAATCATTCCGTCTTATTAATTCGAAACACTGATTTATGGATTCGTTTTTGTTTGGAGTTGCTAGTTTTATTTTACTATCAGCGAAATTGTAAAAGAATCATGTATGTTTACGTTTGAGTTCCATGATCTTTAAGTGATCTGAAAAACATTGAGTTTGAAATTAATTGAGTTTTTTAGTTCATCTTTTAACGCTGAAAACTCAAAACGTGCAAAAATAAACTGTGTGTGTCACATAGGCTAACTTACAGCTTTTGACTTATCTGATTTTTCCTTTAACCATACAAATAGAAAAACAGAAATGAGGGAAGGGAAATATTCTACTTTAAACAGGTGAAACCGTATAAGAAAACTGGTTCAAATTAAACTTGCACTTTGATGGATAACGCACGTCTTCTTAATATCGGAATCCAGTTACAGACATACATTTCTCCAAAAACTGTTCTATTGCAAATGCATCTAAAATAGACAACATTGTTTTACTGAATACGGAAATTCAATATTTATTTAAAATATTTACTATACTTAGAAGTAAGTAAGTAGTTTGTTTACACATAACGGTATGATTTCTCGTGTGCGACATCTCTATACCCATGAGTTCAGCGTGTTCAAGGCCTTGACCTCATTCGCGTTAACCCAATGACCGGTTTACACTTTAGTTTCCCTCTTGAGCTTGCACTAGGGTGTGAATTAATTTCTCGCTACTGTAGCATCCGAATCGTAAAAGTCCTAAAAAAACCACTATTTAATAAACGTAATGCAAGTAAATGAAAATATTTATAAAATTAATCTCAAAGCAGATTTTCTTTCGTGCCAATCACTCATCATATATTCGGGATTTATGTGGAAAACTATAGTCATTTATTAAGCATTTAATATTTATTTATTAAAAGTATTTGTTATTTTTTTTTTAGTTTGTACGGAGATAATTTATCTCTTCGAGATTAACTTCATAGAATTCAACTTAAAAGAGTCCCTAAAGACATTTTCAGCGGTTTCTAAAGAAAGAAGTATTTACCTCGTATAAAGTTATACCATATAAAGTTACACATCACAAAAACGTTATCTTTATTACTCGTAACCGATCATAACTAATGTCTAATGAACACGAAGGAGAAGTGATGGGTTTCAACTACAACTCCTGCGGTGTCAAAGTGAAGTGGAGTTAAAGTCGATCTAAGATTCGGGGTTGATTTCTTTCAATTTTTTCATTGTTGTCCGAAGTTTATCATTGTAACTGCACTGATGCGTGCATGATGAGATGCATCATATCTCAGAGTAATGTATCTTATAACGGCATGAAACCACTAAACAATCACCAGTACTTTCCCGCGTGCATAAGCTTTTGTTTGCGAATAAATGCTGAAGTTTTACGTGGATTCAGTCATTGCGTTAAGAATTTGTAATTATAATAAAAATGTTGTTTTATATTGCACATTATAATCTGGTCCGAATGTTCTACATTTTCCTATGGATTTATCAATGCAATGCAAATTTCGACATGTTTTCCTTTTGGCGATGTGGTTTGACATCAGTCAACTAGTCAGGCGCCCGTTTTCTGAAAGTTTTTCGATTTAGCCCATTTGACGTAATTAGATTGATATTCTTAGAACGTCTTCTGCAATCTAAGCTAATCTTTAACAAACAATAGTATTGAGCTGTAAGGCGCTCGAAGCGACTACTGCTCTGAAAGCAAAACTAAACTTCAGAAGTTTTGACATACTTAGATAACTAATGCCTGTAAAATATTTTCTTATCGTTAATTACAGAAATTTATAGATGTACCGAACTTATTTACAATGTTTCTGCCTGCCTATTGATTTATATAGATTTATGACTTGCCGAAATAAATATGTTTATTTAATATTTATTTTGACATAAATAAACTAATAAAAACCCTTTCAATAGATTAAAAGTAAAAATATGTTGATATTTACTTTTACACATTAGCATGACACAAAACAAAAATAATGCAATTAATTTAACCCGCCGCCGTGGAATAATACCAGGCCACGCCTACGGTGCCGTGGAGAAAAACAATGCCGAATACACGGCGCCGTGGATCGCGACTGTCTTATTTCGAAGTGCTAATTTACCGCCAGCTTTCGAGACAGAGTCATGTTCCTTGTGCGGCCACATGTACGAATTTTCGATATCATAAAAACCGTTTACGGATTTTAATTCGCGTCTTATTTGTTTTTTATAGACGCTTGTAAAGAATACGTAATTTTCGTGCCAAAATGAATGATATGCCGGGTCCGACGAAACGTTTTTCTACTGATAATTCTTCGATTTCCGTGGCTGAAAAACGCCGTAAAATAAATCAAGATCGTAGTTTGGACGAAAGTGATTGCTCAAGTGAGGAAACTGCTTATTCACAGTGTAATTAAGGTACAGATACGAGCGAAGGTAGCGGTACTAGTATATTCGATATACTGACCCAGTCAAAAGTTATGTATAACCCATAATTACAGATCGAAACAAGATAATCTATCCAACCCACGGCGCCGTGTTATCGGCCACTCACATGCTGCAAGGCCGGATACACGGCGCCGTGGACCCTCATTTTTTTTACTTTAATTCATACCTAATTTATTAATAAAGCGTCGTATAATACTTTATATTAACTATTGGAACATTAAAATCAATTGGCCCTTTGCCATGATTTCTTATAAAAAGCTGTAAAACGCACATACATATCAGTATTAAATCGGCATTCAACTGGTTTAAGTAGCTATTTAAAGAACACAAATTAATATTTCGTTAATTTGCAATTTCCTTCATTTATACCAAAATAAATTGGGTGAGTATAATTTCAAGTACTCAGTTCATTGAATACAATTAAAAATAAATATTATTATTTATTCTTTTGTGCTTAACATTTGATAATAATTTGCAAAAAATAGCACATTGGTTGCAATTAAACAAACAACACAAAATGTGCTGCTTGCTTCCTCTAATCTTACCCAAAATTAAAAATGTACGATAAAAGTTAGAAATGTGACTCCATGAAATTTTATGCCACTTTCGAACTAAAACCATTAAAAAACATAAATAACAGAAAATTTTTGTGCTCTTTCGAGCTCTATGACTCCAAAAATATGTTTTGAACTCTTTGAGTTCTAAAACCTAAATTTACTTTTTTAAAAAAGCGCTGTTTTGTATTCTCTATGATTTTGCAAACATGTTGCTCAGTTCGATCCTCTTTACGGCATTCGACGCAATTTTTTAATCAAAAAGAAGATCACAGAGTAGCAAATACAAATCTATCAAGGCTCTCACAAGTTATTTTGTAAAACCCTCTTGTCGAATACTTCGTAAACGATATCCCTCGAATGAACCAACCAAAATTTTAATGCAGTTTGCATCAACTTTGAGTTGGTTCATATTATATAGTCCTCTTGTTATATATTATTCATTCATAAATCATCGATATTGTTTTTTAGAGAAAAGCGCGTGTTAACTTTTGGAATTTATCGGTACAATAGTTAAAAAAATGTTATAAAAAGAACACTCATCGATGATAACTTGAACAAATCTCAACCGATTTCTATGCGATTTGCGGCAATCGACGCAACTGTTTGGGAAAAAGAGGTGATCAGATTTTGATATCGATTGATAGAATAGTCTGAAAATTGTTTCTAATAAATATTTTTCTATAAACATTTGCAATTTCTTCAAATTTACTTGGCAGAAACAGTTCAGGTTTTCGGGAACTGTATGTTGATGAGACCCATTTTAAATGTCGTAAACCTCCTTTCAATCGGTTATTCTGTTCAAAAGTTAAGCCATACACATTTACCCACACCCACTCACACAGGTACAGGTACAAACACACAATCAGGCGCGCGCACACGCACACACACATACATACACATGCATGCACGCACGCACGCACGTACAAACACGTATACAAATATTACTCGGAAAATGATCAAAATAGATTCCTAAATCTTAAAATGTCAAGTTTTCCAAGAATCGTACTGAAAATTGAATCTTCCAAATTTATGAAAATTTGGCAACTTTCGTAGCGGAAAGTTAAAAATTAATCAGCAAGGCAACGTATTATGCGTGCGTAACACTATTTTTTAATTCTGTTCTACTAAATGTAATGGTTGCTAGCGTTATTGGTGGTATATAAATGATGAAACAATTCATTTTATGTACCCGCGAGCTTTGACACCACGACAAAAAGTTAGTACCTTTATAAATTGTGGTTTATATATTGTTCTTATATATAAACTATATTACTGTAAAGTTTCAGCTACTTCGTAAGTTAGTCTTAAAGTGTCATTAGATAACAAACATCATGACCATCAACATTTGCAACATTAGTTAAATTATATTATACGATATCATCTATATTTTAAAAATATTAGTCTATAACTTCATTTATCTAATTTGTTTTCAAAAATGTAAAAAAAAACATTTTTTACATTTTTGAAAATTGGACAAATTGGACGTACTCGAACGCGTCAGATATTGATAGCATCCATGTCCTACGTATTTATAAAAATGTACGTATATTAATCTGACTGTTTCCATGATGGGGGTGGTCGTACATAAGAGTTGAAAATGAAAAAAAATAATTAATCGAGCACGTCAGACTTTCTAATGGGATATTAAGTGAACCTAAAAAAAGCTCTTATGTACTAATCTGACGATTTGAATGTGACGCAAACTCGCGGCCATTATTGGAATACGCAAAAAAATAGTCGTCATTTTGAAATACTCAAGCGCATCAGATTAAGATATACATGGTCCATCTGTACGACCTAGACGTGCTGTCTCATAATCTGACGATTATCTGGAGGGATTCACCTAATCTGACAATTAAAAAAAAATATTTATTTTTTTAAATATTTGAACTTAATTAATTGAAGAGCTCAAGAAATAGCATTCAAATAAAAAGTGTATGTTTTTTAGGTAGAATACTTTTATTTATAAGAAGATAATAATAAAAAAATATTTTTTTGCGCATTTTTTTTATCATCTTCATCGGTAGAATCATCTTTCTCCTCTGGCTCGACTTCATCCCCAGACGGGAATAAAGGCGCGCAGAGGGGAATACAGGCATCACGCAGCTGCATGCATTTATCGATGGACTTTTGTTACTTCGGCTTGTGGAAATCGTCAGATTGTATGTTTTTGGTCATCTTTAATTATTTCCTACAAAATAAAAAAAATTCAGGGACGCTCGAAAATGTCGAGATGACGTTTTTTATTTACAAGTTTCTAACCCTTCCACTTCTTTACATAACTCGCAAATTGTCAGATTAGTGGAACATACACTTTTTAGCATGTAATTAACTCGCCTTACCTTAATCTGACGCGCTCGAGAATTTCAAATGACCATTTTTTACTAATCTGATTCCTTATCCTTGACGGGCGACGATATATATGGGGCTCTATTTGCTGGAGTTACTCAATAGTATACAAGGATGCCACCTTACGTTAATCTGCTGCGCTCAAGTAAATCCCGAAATCTTCTCTGGGGTCCCCTACCAATAATGGCGCTATACTTTTTGTCCTGGTTTGACCATTATCGACAAATTTGAATATTACCTAACGACATGAATATTTTTATTACGTAAAAGTAATTTTTATGGTTAAATATAATAATTAGATGTATAATGCCAGCGAGTTATATATAAGGCCATTTTTTGGTACATTTTGTTCTATATATGGAACAGTTTAGCAAATGCGGTTATTTTTGTCGACTCCCTTGACAAAAACTACGATAAATCGGCTGCTAAAGATGACAAGGTAATTATAGTGGCTTATAACCTTTCTCAACAAATAAGTTATAAAATACAAAGAGTTTTAGAGATTTGAATGGCAATTTCCAATTTGAGCACGTCCAAATAAAAAAAAACTGACCAAGAGCATGTCAGACCATGCACATTATAAGGTTCCTAAGCCATTATTACAAAGAAACGCATTACAGACGAAAAAAGGGACGTTGTTATCCATTTTTCCCACACAGAATAGTTATAAGAACTTTAGTCGCTTATAACTAGAAAAACAAGTAGGTATGTAGACAATTACTATTAAACTAATGTAAACTAAAATGTATCAGCAAAAGAGCATATTCTCATAACATTTATGTCCTTTTGTTGAGAAGCGCAGTTTATCGACAATAATTCTAAAACAGTATATCGGACCATGTTCAAAATCATGTTTGTTAAAAGTATTTCTTAAGCGTTACCTCCGTTATTTTTTTCATATTTTTCGGAGATACTGCTTATAAAATAGAGGGAAGGGACACAATTCCTGCAACTTTCTTATTACTCAACTCGCTTATTTTCGAAACTATTCACATAACCAGAAAATATTTTTAAAAGTGCTGTCGAAATATGCGCCAGTCACTGAAAAAAATTTGTAGTTTTGGAATAAAATGCCTGTGACATACGGACGGACGGACATGACGAAACTATAAGGGTTCCGTTTTTGCCCATTTTGATTCAGAACCCTAAAAAAACAGGTTAGTCAGACGGCTATCAAATGCAAATCCTACTGGTAGTTGCAGAGATTAATACGTTCTAACAAACAAACTTTGCAGTTTTATATATCAGAATAGATATGGATCTGAGTTAATGTTTAGAATGTTATGTTATGTATTTTTAATTAAAAAGAATATGATTTACGATAAACAAATGTCAACGAACACATAAACAAACCGTACATCTATATCACAAGTTTACAGATTCAGATCATCTTTTGGATCTAAGCAGATGAGAACGCTTTCTTATGTTATTTGATGCCCTGAACTCAAATCTTCAATCCGTATGTCTAAATTGGTTCTAGTTCTCGAGTTCGTACATATCGGCAATACTGCGTTCTTTTATCGGCTGTCGCCTGACCACGTTGCATCAAACATCATTTGGAACCTGCTTTTGTGCTGTGATTGTGTTTCGGAATATATGAAAATGCAGAGACAATGTTACAAAGTCAATTCAAAATGTTTTTGTTATGTTTGTGGATGTTATTTGCTCGGAAAACGTGGAAAAATCGTGACAAATGCACTCAAAGATGCGTATTTGCAGTACTTTAGTTTTCCTGTAGTAAAAACTGACGAGCCATGGGTACCGAAATTGTTTTGTTACGCGTGCAGAACAAAGCTGTACAAATGGTCATTCGGTGAAAATGTATACTTTTCATTTTCTGTACCAACATTATGGAGAGAACAGAAAAATCATGTAGATGATTGCTACTTTTGCTCGATGAATGTCGTCGGTATAAATACAAAAGATCTAGCACAGTATAAATATCCTAACGTATCATCAGTGTCGAAGCCAGTTCCACGTGCGGACAGTGATCCATTGCCAATTTGTCCAGGTATGAGTGCAAAAAATACCTTCAGAAGTTCGTCTTCATCACTGGTGAGTAATGAAAGCAATTTAGTTATGGAAGAAAAGCATTTAATTTCGCAAAGTGAACTGAGTGATTTGTTTCGCGATTTGAATTTATCGAAACAAAAAAACAGAGTTCCTTGCATCACGGTTGCACGAATGGGAACATCTTGACCCTAAAACACAAGTCACTATATACAAAAATAGAAATCATGCGATTTTACTAATCTTCAAAAAGAAAATGACACGTGTTTCTGCAATGACATCAAAGGCTTATTCGATGTGACGAATACACCATATGATTGAAATGAATGGCGTTTGTTCATAGATGGTTCTGAGTACAGTTTGAATGCTGTGTATAGTGACACAGTGCATACAATTTTGGCCAAGATCAAATACAATGAGCGTCAATGGAAAATTTGTAACGATCTAAAAGTTGAGTAATAAATAAATTGTACTTAATTTCGAAATATATATTAATTGATTTACATATTAATTACAGGTTATTGGTCTACTGCAAGAGTTCCCAACCAGTGGGGCGCGCCTCCCAAGGGCGGCGTAGAGAGATGTCAAGGGGGGCGCAATGCGTTTGCATTTTTTAAAGAAAAAATAATTTAAAGCGTAAAATTAAACGATACAATAATATCACAGTCGGTCACTGTTTCAAAACGCGACGTCGTCAGTCGCTATCACTAACAAGTTTCGACAATAGGGTATTTGACACTTTTTTGAAAAGTATGTCAAAATATTTAAAACATAGCCATTTTGCACTAGATTTTTTATTTTATCAAAATACATTCGTTAAGTAGTCCTAAAACACCTTTCAAATTTTAATCACTTTAAATTCCCGCGGAAACGCTGGTCGCCATGTTATTTCGGTATGACGTCACTATCGAGTAAACAAACAAAATGCCAAATCTAAGGTTAGATTAATTAACTTAAATTTGCGTTTTTTGCCATATCTTGCGCTATTAAACGACATGAATCGTTATCATTACTGTTTAGTGACGAATTGTAAAAGTTCTAGTGTTAAAACCCCTGGAAAATTGTTTATCAAAGTGCCAAATGACATCGAAATGAGAACTGTTTGGTTAGAACTCGCAAGACGAGATCCGAAATCATTTTCTACGAAAAGCGATCTGTACTTATGTGAGGATCACTTTAATGTAAGTGTAAATACTTCTATCTATATATTTACAAATATAAATCTAACACCATCTCTATCATAATCATAACCTAACAATAATAATTTGTTGCTGTATCACACGTTAGTCGTACTTTGTTTTGTTTAGTCGATAGTGACGTCACACTTGACATAATCATGGCGGATAGCGTTTTTGGTCACGTGATATACAGATTAAAAAAAGTACGAATTTAAACTTAAAATAATAAATGGAAATCGTGATTTCTTGATCGGAAATCAATATATTCCTGTTTCCCATTCAATAAGTTATCATAATTACATACTTTCACATTTTTTTGTTTATGATGGCAACAACCCTATTCACAACTGATATGAACGGCGCGCTCCCGCGTCTAGCTCCCCGCTCCGCGTTAATTGAAAGGGGGACATGAAAATATTGCTAGAAATCCAAGGAGGCTCAACAAAAGAAAGGTTGAGAAACTCTGGTCTATTGGTTGGGATGCAATCTGGATTAACGAAATTTTGCTGTTTTTTCTGTGTGTAAGACGGCCGTGCAGTTGATCATCATTATGTCAGAAAGGTGTGGCAGAGTCGTACCCATTATGAGCCAGGACAACAAAACGTGTCCTCTGTGCCTCTTGTGAACCCACAGGTCGTATTATTGCCACCTGTTCACATTAAACTTGGCCTTATTTGGAACTTTGTCAAAACGCTCAATGGCGAAGGACCGGCTTTCCAGCACATAAACAAGTCGTTTCCAAAACTATCATACGCAAAAATCAAAGAAGGAATATTTGTCGGACCTTATATTCAAAAACTAATGGCTGATGCAAACTTTACAAAATATCTAACGCCTGATGAAGCAGCAGCATGGGCGTCGTTCCGAAGTGTTCTTCACAATTTTCTTGGTAATTACAAATCACCGGATTACATGCAAGTTATCGACAAGTTTTAACAAAATTACCACAGGATTGGAGCTCGAATGTCTCACAAGATACATTTTCTACATTCACATATTGATTTTTCCCACAAAACTTAGGCGACACGAGCAACAAGCAAGGAGAGCGGCTACACCAAGATATAGCTAAAATCGAAAGGCGATACCAAGGATTTTGGGACGAAGGCATGATGAGCGACAATACTGTTGAACCCTAATCCGTGAAACAATATAAAAGACTTATCTATCTATATCTATAAAAAGCTATCCCAAGCAGTATAAAAGACTTAGTTCAAACTCTGTTCATTTTTGATTTATACTTTTTATTCAAATAAATGGTCGTTAATGGGCAAAAAAAAACAAAATAATTGATTTATTGAATATTTCGAAAACAAGAACCAGTTTAAAAACAGACTGCTGATTCGATTCAACCCCTCAATTTACCTTGTAACTGCTTTTAGTTATGAACAAAACCGTGTACATTGTGTAGCTATAGTCACTCCAAACACAGTATTTTGTACCGTTGTAAATACAAATGCCAGAAAAACATTCTAATGATCTATAATTCAAAATACAAACCTACAATACATAAGTCGGATATGAAGAATGGATTTATTTCGGAATTATACCACTGTGTTAGTTCGATACAGAAAATGATATCGCCGAAGGTCTATGGTTAATGTAGTCACGTTTCTTTCGTATAGCAGTAACTTAATTAACTATATTACTATTAAGTCTGAAATTCATCGAACAACTGCCAATATTCAAAACCGAAAATTTTCAGCTAAACTTTAAATCACTTAGAATACCTAGATAAATGCAAAACTGTGGACGAAGCAGACTAATACTTTGTGGAAGCTGTCCATGCAGTTGTATAGCAAATGATATCGCCAAAGTGTTCATGTAGTTGGGTCAAAGTTCTTTTAAACTAATATCAAAAAGAAGCCAAACATTCTCCTAAAATTGATGTCGTAAGTACGAGATATCAGGCTTTGAGCTGATATGCCAGATTTACAGACACTTCAACAGATAGAACCTCGAAGAAAATATTGAGTCATTACAAGAGCTAATCAATTACACTGTCGCAATAAACACAGCACAAATACCCTATATTTTCTATATATCAAATATAACTGAAAACATGTAACCAGCCGCCTTTTAATTATTTATTAACCAACGTCCTCGTTTAAGGAGACGTTCACTGTAACATTGTCTTTAGATATTCACTGCAACATTGTCTTCTTCCAGTGTTCCCATGGGTGAGTGTCGTCCGGTTCGCCAACACGGAGTGCTCCAGCGCCAACACGATGAACGGCACCTGCCTGGCGCGGAGGGAATGCAACAACTTGAACGGCACCATAACGGGCTTCTGCGCGTCAGACGAGGCCGATGTTGCATCGGTGAGTCCTACGTAGAAATGTCACATTTTTACTTATCCGACTTCGGTGTAGTCCAAAAGCAGTTTGTGTTTTATATCTATATATGTTCCTATATTCCCCCATAACTAATGATACTTATGAATCGATTCTGATAAGTTAGACGTGATTAGATTTGTCTTAATAGCACAAAAGTCACTGAGTGCTATAAAATTATAAAAATATCAAAATTGCGGATTTTGGCGAAAAATTGGATGTTTTGAAATATGATATTATTATATATTACAATTATTTCAATGTTAAATTAAAATTTGTGAAGCATTGGAAAAATAAGTTTAAAATGCACTTTCACATTCAAAAATAAACCCTCTTCGCGAGAATTTTCTGCTTACTTAAATGTCTAAAAGACGTGACAGTTTTTCATACATTTACTCAAGGAAAGTGTTTTTAAATTAGTAATAAAGCATTTTAAGAACTTAAAAAACATACAAATTTATG